>CM034006.1:5059020-5329377 GCA_019603395.1 Cyrtorhinus lividipennis | reverse complement strand
GGCGCCAGGTATGGTCTTCCTGTTCAAACCGTGAGCGACATTGGGACTGTCAAGGCGCAAAAATGTTGAAGTCCTTCCCTGAGGAATCTAGCCGTATCAAGAGATCTAAGAACCGTCATAGTTTTGTCGGATGAAATTCCCTAAACGTCGTAATGTTCAATCTCCGTGGCGGTTGTGGGACCGTTTTATTGCAATTTTTCAGTCACCGGGTAGGTAGATATCATTGTCCGTAGTCATCGTCGTTGTGGGTACCCAGATAAATCGTGAAGAAGACGTTGAAGATAATGTGACGTTAATATTGTGTAACTAATGAAGTTGAGAAGTTAGAAAAAAAACCATCTGAGCTGGTCACCTATTGTCTTGGACTGTGAAACTCTGCTGATTCTCCTTGTCCAATTTACTGCACTTAACTTCTTTCGCTAATCTAGATTTTGGTTGTTTATTCCTTGAATAATCAACCTGTTTTCATGCAAAAAGTTAATCTCTCCGATTCGGCCCAACATTTTTTTCTGGACGTTGCAAAGTGTCTAGATCAAAATTAGCAGATGCCGATTTTGGTTAGAAAAATTTCTAAAAATCTGAAATTAGGGTCAGGGGCCCGTTTCCGGCTCTAGTTGGTCCTCGAAACTTTTCAGCCCAATCGGACCAAATTTGGGCGGGGTAGGGGTCAAAATGTATATGTATTTCGAAAAATGAATTTTTGAGATGCTTGGCGATCTAGGCGTGTGGGGTATCATTTTCCACATATTTTGGACGCTGAGTCCAATAAAATGGGTCCCAGATCGATTGACCCACCGGAAGAAGTTATGGGTCAAAATGGGTACCTATCTACTCATTCCGAATGTGTGTTTTCGAGATTTCTGGTACCTAGGCGTGTGGGGTATCGGTTTCCAGCTAATGTTAGTTTTGGTTCCACATAAAATGTGGCTTACTACCAATCCTCAGTTAAATGACGACGAGGTCGCCTTTATACTTATTTCCCGGTGAATTCTCTGCCATCCTAACCATCAGACACAGGATAAACGTAAGTGAGAGGTTCAATGTTCCCACCTCTTACAATCCTTGACTCGAGTGAATCCTCCGTGAAAGCCTTTTCTTCACTGCCGTGAGTCGAGATGAAAGTCACGCGCCAAAGTCGGCGGGTCTGCGAGTGGAAGAGTACTGCTTTTTGATAGTGATATGAGATGAACTGCACTGCGGGTTGCCGCTGCCCGTTACATGAAAGGGGAAAGCAGCAAATAGTTATTGTTATTGTTTTTTTAAATGCATCTGAAATTAGTACTTTTTTCTTTAATTGTTAGCTTTATAGGATGAATGCTGATAGTGTGGGGGTAGATTGAAAAATTGCGTTCCTTTTTTCAAAAATGTACCCAGGTACTCAGGTACCTTTTTTACATTTTTAGAAAAATGTGCTCTCTGACACTCACAGTATGTTCATCATGCCCATCCTTGTGTAAAAAAATCCGTTCAATTGTTTGATGGATTCGTCTCGTTTTTTATTCTCAATCTAAACAGAAACAATTGGTTGTATCGGAAGAACTTTCAACCCTGTTCGAACAAAGTTGAGTGTTGGTTCTCCTTCAATAGGGACTTCTTACCAACTCGTTGGAGGCAAGGAAAAACCTTTAAACCCTGAAGTGGTTCCCCTTGTTTTGCAGAAGCGGGCCGCTAATGTGCCGAGACCTGCAAATGTTCTATCTGTGTGGGTTTTCCCTAGAAGCTTTTTCCCGAAAAATGCGATCAATAGGTATTTTTATGGTGAAAGCCGAGTCATCTCAGTCGAGAGAAATGTGCAAGGACGCTGTCCTAGCACAGGAACTAGGTGAACACACTAGATGCTGAACTAGGTGTAGAGGTGTTTAAAAAGCGTAGAACTGCACATTGAGCAAATTTGTATTCAATTGTCACTATCTGGCAGTGGCTGCATCAAAAAGTTTCTCACGTTGTTTAATTTTCATTAACTGTTTATCAATGTGTTTTTTTCCCTCATATTTTTCTTCTGTGTCGGAAAACGCTTGAGGGTGCAGCTCAATATGTCTCATCCTGTCTCATCGGCGATGATATCATTTTGAGTACATATCTAAGCGAGCCCTGTCCACTTGACTGATCCGTTTCCCTGGAACCGATCGAATAATCCGAGATCGTTTTAGATATCGGGGGTTCTCCCTAATAGGAGCAGAAGGTTCGTGTGGGCGATCGTCCTTCATGCCATGTGCTGAGATGAAGTAACAGCCTTCTTCGCTTCAGAAACGAGGACAAGGAAACTCCTCCTTCTGATGGACTGTAAAAAAGTGTCAAAACGTTTCTGAGGTGGGCCTTCGAACATCTTACTTCTCTTTCTGGCCACTGTAACTGAACCTCATGGTAGGCCTTGACAAAAATACAATAATTTATGCATTACGTAGAATTGATGGTTATCTCTTCTTGGTTAGTTTTATTCGGCTCACATCGAACTTTGTACCACGCTTGGTTACAATAAAATTGCAGTGTACGATAAGGTTAATTATATTTTTAAACATTAAGCATGTTGTTTTATGTCTAAAAATTGTCTCAATCATCCCGGATTATTTCTGTTGTATTTCGGGCACGTTGCGATATTATTATATTCATACAACTACTCTCAAGTAAAAGAAGAAAAAATGCGCACAGAACTGTGAAAAATTGTGATTCCATTTGAGTTTCAGTTCTCTTCGAAATGTAAAGTAATGATCTCAATTTAATTCTACAGGCGTTGTACACACAGGTAGTGACGTTTTTAGAAGTGATTGTTAATAGAATCGCAATGAATGAGTGAGTAGAGCATGTTGTGTAGAGCAACATAAATGGAAAGAGCGGTTCCATAAAAGACAGACGGCAGGGAAACGAAGTATATCAATGGGAACACATCCATAAAGAGAGCTCTACACTCACTTAACTCCCGTTCTTTGAACGAGGAACGAGATTTAAAAAAACTCAGGAAGAAATACGGTCATCTAAGTGGAAACGGTTTCTATTACAAGTTCAGGAACTCATGGAGTAGTTTGACATTGAAATAAAAGCGATGGCATGTATCGATAATTGGGCACTGATCGACACTAATCGATTGTTCGGTTTAGTGTCAAATATTCATGGCGCTAAATCCGAGGGATGCCATCTTATTCGGCCGGTTCCCGTTATACCGCTTATGGAAATGTTCTACAAAAGAACTCGGTTTCTCTTTAAACAAAAAGCTACCTGTTCCCTCCGCCAGACAGCTCACCAATTAACATGATCGATCGACTTTGATTCACTTTTCCTAGTGAAAAAAGTAGTAATGAATAGTAGTAATGAAAAGTAGTAAAAGTAGTAGTAGTAGTGAAAAGTAGTAATGAATTCCTAGATAATCTCCTCCTATAATTCCTTGATCATACGATTTCGTTCGGTGATTGCAAACATAAAACGTCGGTTTTAATGCCTTTTGATTTGTTTCTCTATGAATTAAAACCCTATGTTTTCATGTTTGAGTCTAAAACAAAGAATAGGCATATTGTGTTTTCTGGGTGTCTGTGTTCGTGTTCTAAATAGTTCGTCTCCCCGCGTTCAGTTATACTAGTATATAGTAGTATTATTTTCCTCAAAGTTAAGATTTTAAAAAAAAAAAAAGCATTTCCTGGAAAAACGATTAGTTTTAGACACCTCGAAGGCGTCTTCTCTCATAAGCGAGGTGGTTCTAAAATAACAAAGCATTATAAAATATTCATCAGTTTTCTTAACAAAAAATGTTACCTATTAACGCTATTTTAAAGGAATTTTCCTATGAGGAAACTTACTCATTTGTCGGATGTTCTTTTGACTTTGTGGACCGCGTTTTCCACAAGAATCCGGAATCCAGAAACATAGTAGAATGTTGTATGAGGAACTTTATCACAACGGAGGTCTGTAATTATCTCATTTGATAGTTATCATATCGCACTACCAAGTATGCACATCACATGACAAAGGAAGTAACGTTTTGTCATGAAGTGACGTAAAGGAATTAAGTCGCCCAAGAACCGAGTCGCGGTGAGTGGTATGTTCGAGTAAAGGAGAAATGAGGGGAACCCGGACGGAAAGCGACGATGCATAGGTTTCTGAGCTCTCTAAGCAAATCCGTGGTATCGAAAAAGTGCAGCTTTAGTTGATGTTGAGAGCCCAAGAGAGTTCCCCTTTTTAGCTGTCGAACCTCGTAGATGAATCAGATGTGTTACCTGCGGTATTGACAAAGAGCTCTGCAAAAAGGGTTTTCTCTCAAGAAGAATTTAAAGGGTTTCGCGTGTGGTTGGTTGATGGTATGGCAGCGGGGAGCTCTCAAAGACGTTCGATGGCAATCTGTGCTGTAGCTTGTCAGCGTACAGCATTCAAAGTGGGGCCTTCGCGTTTCTCCTGATTGCGCCCTTTTCGTTCAACTTCTGCGGGTTGGGAATTTTCGTGTTACCGCCTGAAGACTCATCTCAAGCACGACAATCACTTAGTAGGAATTCCAGCGTGAGAAGGGCGGCAGTGCGTTCCCAAGGAACAAACCTCTTGGCAAACACGTCCATCAGATTGGGTAATCACCCCTGACTCCGGTTTGATTAGGGTAAGGGAACCTTCGGAACTTAACTCAGGTCTTGACTTGCCGGCATTATTAAGGAGCTCAGAACTTTCGATCGTTCATCTCTTCTCGACCGTTCATCTCTTGTGAATGAACTCGCCTTAACTGGCAAGAAACGATTTATTCTTCCGTACATGGTCTTCAATCTCTCCTTGGAACAAAAAATCACACTTACCTTGTTTGCTCACGTTTTGATCGTATTTCTCGTTAAACTTCTGTGTTTTTCGGATTAATTTCATCTGAATTTGGCGCAACTGTTTCAGCAGTGAACAATAACCCTGGTACACATGATTGCGTTTAATAAACTTAAATTATCAACTGATTTTTTAAAACCATTTTTTATAATTTTGACTTTTTTTGCAGGTAAGTCGTCCTAGGAATACAGCCCGACTTCATGTATGGTAAAGTTAGATCTCATCGTAATACCTAAGTATTCATTGAAGTACTATTCCTTCACTGCCCTCATATCCGGTGTGGTCGTTGTCGTCGCTAAATTAATTTTACCTTCTCAGGCTGCGAAGCGCTTCTCTTTTTACGTGCCTGAGCGTATTCATAAGGTAAATCTCAGGGAAGATGCCCGTGTCTTCATTCTCTTCTGGCCGTGAATTAGAATGGATGAGACACAAGTTCCTGCACTTCAATGCATACCTAGTGCCCACTATACCACACCCCTAGAACGTCTAGCTCGCTAGATTAAGGGGAGAATGAGGTTGAATGTAGGAAGGAAAAATTGGATTACCCTATTACAAAAAGATAAATATTTATGGTTAGGAACGGAAAAAATTTCTTCATTCATTTCGTAGTGGAAGTCGTGAGATGACTTGGAGAAAATTCAAAGTTTTTTTCATGGTTGCGGTGTATTGTATTGTCCTATCGGGCGTAATGAAACCACCCGATACTCGTATTTCCCTCGCACCATAGTGTGGAAGGGAGTTTAATCAGAGTTCTGTTATCACTTTCGCTTGTTTTTCGCAGCGACCCCCCCTTGATAATAAAGGGCGGATAAATAACTTTTTTGGCGACTATCTTCGCTAGAGGAAATGATTGGTAGTTTGCTTTGTCTTCAGAGTCATGTGGGACAACAACCAGGCTGTTTTTCATCTTCTACCCGAAATGATTATTCGTTCCCACTTGGCGATTGGTCTGTCTGTTTACCCGAAGAATAGCAATAATAAGTGTTCTTCTATCCTAGATGTTGGTGGTTTTAATGCCTTAGTAGGTTTGCGTCTGATCGTTAATTTTTCACTCAAGTTTTTCTCACGCACAACAAGAAACAAGAAATTTTCCCCATGTTCCCTCCTTTTAAATTGAAAATATCGTAATGTCGTCTAAAACGTCTGCGTCCATATTTCCATTTTTGGTTGGTTATTCCTTGAATAATCAACCTATGTTTTCATGCATAATGTCAATCTCTCCGTATCGGCCCAAATTTTTTTCTGGGCGTTTCAAGGTGTCTAGATCAAAATTCGCAAATGTCCGTCCGCCGTACGCCGTCCGCTGTCCATGCCTACTTTGGTAGTAGAAAATTTTCCAAAAATCTGAAATTTTGGTCAGGGACCCGTTTCCGGCTCTAGTTAGTCCTCGAAACATTTCAGCCCAATTGGACCAAATTTTGGCGGGGTAGGGGTCAAAATGTGTATATTCCACTATATTGAGGATGCTGAATCCAATAAAATGGGCCCCAGAACAATTGGCACCCACCGGAAGAAGTTATGGGTATCTACCTACCAATTTGAATGTGTTTTCGAGATCTATAGTACCTAGGCGTGTGGGGTATCATTTCTCACTAAATTTAGGAACCTGAATCGATTGGAATGAGTCTCCATGCTCCTGATCCAAGGAATATCCAACCCCAGTGTATGAATTTGTAGCGGTTTACTTTTTTAGAGAAAGGACGTCTCCAATGTGTTGGAAACCCCTCACACGGGCACATCTGTGAACCTAGACGCGGAGATGTACGAGAGAAATACTTTATATATGTACTGCTGGCGTCCTATAAATGGGCGAATCCCCTTGAGCTATGGGGTGACAAAACCAGCTAACCATTGTACCTCCAATACCGAATTACTGAACCAATAGAAATATTATTGCTAACAAGGGGGATTTTCGGACGCTAACAATTTTACAAAAAAGTTGGTGAGAAAACATCGACTCCTCAAAAGTCGGTTATGTCACCCGCATTCACTTTCCATCTTCTTTGACGTCGATGATTTTCCTATCAAAGTTTCAAAAATCCGATGTTTCAGGCTGTTGATGCATCGAGATTTCTTTGGTTGGTTATTCCTTAGATAGTCAACCTGTTTTCGAGCAAAAACTCAACATCTGATTTGTCCCAACACTTTTTCCTGAGCGTTTATTTACCTATCATACTCAGTCGAATTACCGTCGGGAGGTACCATCCTCCCCCTTCACGGTAAATAACGACAGGAACCTCTCCGAGGACTAAATTTTGTGATAAGTTTTCCTTTTGATCGCCAACCCCACTTTCAGCTCCGCCCTCGCGTTCGTGGAGAGCTCTTTTGAAGACTCGTTGGGATTTTCACTCGAAAGCACCGTTACACATAAATTGAATTCCACTCCTCGCTCACTATACAGTCGCGGTCATTCGCAATTGGAACGACCTTGGTGCACCGGATAAGGGCTCTTAGATTGTTTCGAACCGAGCGGTCCCTCAAACAGCCCGTTAGCTTCCATTTGGTATTGTCGAGCGAATTCCTATTACGAGTGGATGAAGCGCTTCCAAATTTCGATGAGCATTTTCATGAATGGTTATCGGTGAATTGGCGCTACTTACAAATTCTCCACCACCTGGCATAGGTCAAATATCCGTCTTATTACTTTCGGAAAAGGTCCGGTCCGACAAAATGGTCGTGAGGAGTGAGCGATGTTTCTCACTTTGCTCTCACGTTCGTGAGTCGCTACAGGTGGAATCTTCCTGAGTTCCTCATTCTCTCAGGTCCTCTTTCTCCATTGTGAGAAATCTCGAAGATACGGACGCTTTGAATGATCACGATTTCATGACAGGGTCGTCCTCATCTCGTGGATTCCGCTGTTTGACCTCTTCAACCCACATTTCCGGTGCACTTGATGGTCCTTCATTGCTCTGTCGCTTAATTATTTCTATTATAACCAGAGTTGAAAATAAAAATTTTATTGTTGGCTACGTATCACAGTACTTTCCTTTTTGAGTGTACGCTCTTCATTTTCTTGGTACATTCGGTTGTTTTGTTTTATAGAGCGGGCCTTCAGCTTGCAGTAACAATCTGTTGGTCCCTGTGGTCCTAATATTGTATCTAATGGCCGAGCCCTCCAACAACGAAGTGAGAAGTTATGTTTTCAATAACCGCGTAGCATTGCAATCTTTCGGTTCTTAAATCGTCTTGAGATCTGGCTTCTATCAAACTGCTCTTGTCCCTAGCCCATCATTCGATACGCCCTTCAGTTGTGAAACTCGGATTTATTTCCGTATCGTATTACTTCTCTCTTCCTGTGCGATAGCTTGCTTTCGATACGTTATACCGGATTGAAAATATTGGCGGATGTTGCTTCACTCAAGATTCCCTAGCCGAACATTTTAAGCCGGTTAGTGCAAGTTCTACAATTGAGGCACATATGGGGGACATGTATTTGATGTATTTGTTGTCGAATACATATTTTCGGGATTGAAAAAGATGGCCACAATCAGATTCAAATTTGATCAAAAATCTTCCACGTTACGTTAAGAGCCCCTTATACAAACAGAGAAACCAATAACATGAACAAAAGCCACGGAAAGTGAGGTTAGTCAAAAACTCCGTGTGTTCTATAGATACCAATGGAATTGATCAAAGCATGTTCAATTTAGTGCGATGCTGAATAATTGATTTTTTGTGAGGACTAGTCTTCGATATTTTCGATGTATACTCAGATTCATGTAGTGATTGGCTTCTTTTCTTTTCTTATAGGACTTAAAAATGTTCATTGAACGAATTGAACCAAAGCTCTGGTCACCAGTTACCATTAAATTGATCAAACTACCCTGCCTCCTTGTACTACAACTGTTTATAGTGTTTCTTCTTCAGAAAGTGTTTACATTGCTCGCGTTCCAACTTTGTCCAACATCTCCTCATGCGGTGGTGCACTTCTTTATTTAAGTCTGATTCTCCTACGATGTGTCCATGTATGGAAATGCGTCGCCCAAGGACTCGGATGTTGAGTACACCGAGCCAGCTTTCTGCGTCTTACTGAAACCTTGAAAAGTTGCAATGTTTATTCCCAGCTGCTAAAGTTATTTGGTATGACGACCGCCCACCCCACATAAAACTCCCGATGTGGAAACTGAAAATGTAGACGGTCATTCCTTCCTCTGCATCGCTTGATATTTTCGCTCACTTCGGAATACTTCACATTGGGGTTTCAACTTGATGTGCGGAAGCTCAAATTCCGCACGAGAGAAAGCTTCAAGGATGAAAGTTCTCGTAGAGACCGTCGAGGTCCGCGCCGGTGTTGTAGGAGTTTCGAGTTACGTGTTAAAATATCGGGCCAGGCTTCCGAACTTGATTTCCTGATGGGCAACTTGCGGTAACGTAACTTCCTGCTCTTCCTGGCTCGAACTCGCTGAGCCGGAATGGATTTTCAGGTTTGAATGTCAAGTACAAAGTGGTCGTTTACCTCTCTTTAAACAGATTGCAGTGCTCCGATGTTTGTTTACCAACCACTTGGCCGAGTTTCGATCTAAAGGGTTTGTTGATTGATGCCACTGCGATACTCAAATGAATGCTCTTCGATCGAGGATATCGGCTTGAATCGTTGTTGATTGAAGGGGTGCTCCGGCTCATTCTTCATTCTTTTCAAGCCATTTGGGTAAAATGGATTATTTTTAATGCACTGAAAGAGCGGGTCGGAACGGTTGTCAGGTGACGGGGGCGGACCACATCCTCTGGATCGATCCTCCCGGGTGCCAAGTATTCCTCCTTGAAACTCGTGTTGGCTCACTAAGCTCTTATTTTTCCGTCCTCGACCTGTACCAACTTTTCTTCCGCCGCTGAGCCTCTACCGACTCTCTTTAACCGTATTCCGCTTCCAATTGAATTTGGATTCTTCGAAGATGTACTCAAAACCTGGTCTAAACATGCGCTTGAAGTACTCGTTCGTAGTCTTAAACTTGATCTTTGAAATTTGAACTGTTCTGCTGAAGCCCAACCTTTAGCATTAACAACGTAGTGTCCCAATAGACAGCGAGGAATTACATTATGCTGTACTTTTCCAAGAAAATAATAAAGTAGAGTCGTATTGCTCAATACTTACTATTGAAAGATGCACTTTTTTAATTACAATATGGAACCCCAGCCATTATTATAATGAATTTTTGATAAGGTTTTTCTATAATTATTAGGTCGCCTTAGTACCCTATTTATAACATTATAATAAGAGGTTATGAATATAGGAGTGTGAGGGCACTCAATATTATGGATGGGACGAGTTATCCAGGCTGAGTAATGTGAGCAACCGCGAAATGGGCGACCTCAGTCAACCCTATCTGAGTTGCGGAGGGAAATTCCGTCTGTAATCCTGTTTACTGCCTGGGGCATATTCTCTGCTTGACTCCACCCCAAACCTCATCAACCCCATCTATCCTATATTATAGACCGGAACGTCGAACGTCTTGAAAGGGGTGGCAGAAGGAAATGGCGAGAAAAATCCCTTGGAAAAGACCCGCGGATGTCCGTTGGTCGTGGAGAGTAATACTAGATGGCTCAGGTCTCCCCATTCCTGATGTGAATCTTGACCACACTGTGGTTTGTGATGACGCAAACGCTCGTTCGAGATATTCAACTGCAGCAATTTGAGCGGTTCTTAATTGTTTCCGGAACCATTTTTACGTACCTCTCAAGAATGATAATATAGGTTTTGCTCGTCCTGAATTTTGAGCACGAACATTTCTTAGATGTTGGTAACTACTACGGTAGAAGAAGCCTATTTTCGGGTTTCAGTAGTGCCTTTATTGCTCATTTTCGACTAAATTTTGGACGCTGAATCGATTGGAATAAGTCTATATGCTCCTGGTCCGCGGAATAATCAACCCCTAAGAAGGAATTAGAGAATCTATAGTGCAGATGACTCACACTCGTCTAATTGAAGTTTATCGTGTCACCACCAAAGCATCCACCATTGCAGGTCTAGGTCATGTAAAATCTTCCTCTTTTCCGGATCAGACGCGTCCTCGACCTTACGTCTGCTCTTCATTGGCACCGCCTCAAAAAGCTCGTTAGCCTCCGAATGCAATTCCTCTAAGCCTGACTGACCCTAAGTTGACCCTCTGGTAGTAACTGAAGGCGATTGCGTGACTCCTTTATGTATTTAGGGCACTTGCTTCCATTCGCGAGCCGCAACTGGGCTAACAGCTTTAGTCTTTCTTCTTCCATCTAACAATAAACTTTCTCTTCTATTCAAACTTTTCTCTTGCAAAAAGTATATCATTAAATTCAGTTTCGTATGTCTTACCTCCCGCGTCCTTGGAATTGCTATGAAAAAATCCTACTGCTCAGCATTGCTCGACATTGTTCGCCGTTTGGAGTCGCTCATTCATCAATTGTTGACCCGTTTGAAGGGCATGAGTGGAATAATTCCTCAAGAGCCGTGCCCCGATCAGGTAAGGTGCCTTTATAACTCCAACAAGTTTACCTTAGTTTTGGTGGAGAAAATCACATTCAGTCCGTGGCTACTTCGAAGTATTTCGTAAAAAGTTATTCATTTTGTCAGGACACACTTACCCCAACTTACCCAGAGGATCCTCTATGGGCGTAAGCACACTGATGAACTATCGTACCTTCAAGTGTATTTCAGAAATTACTTGTTTCCAAAATCGCGACAAATATTTTTCGTAATACTCTCATATTACTATTACGTACTTCTTGGATTAATATTAAAGCGTTGTTTATCACGTCGAACAGGCCACCAAACGGCTTTATTCATTCCGAGTAGTCGACTGATCCTGCTCATCACTAGTAACAATCAGGTGTGGTGCGTTTATTCATTATTTATTTCATTTTATTTTATTTTTAACAAATAAAATTCTGAATTTTTGAAAAATACATCCCATCTTAAATTACGTATTATATTATTATTATTACATTACGTAATTGAGATAACGAACAAAAAATAAAACTTGAATGAGAAGATGTGTTGGAAAAAACCTCTGCTGCCAACTGAACCGCGCAAGTGCCTCCTTAGACCCAGCACTTAGGCTATACAACATTACAATATCCCAAAATGTTTCAATTTGAGAGAAATGAAAAGTATAGTTTCAAAAAAGACAATGTGAGTAGTGTCCAAGAAGAGGGACCATGATGACGGACAACTTAAAAATGTTCACTACCCTTACTTAAGCACAATTACTGTGCACCGCCAGTCCGACCTCCACGTAGAATGTGCGTAATTTATTTTTTTAGTGGGCGAATATTTTGGTCCGTCATCTTGCAGGTTCAGTCATCTATCTGGTGGCCCGACTTTGAAGGCTCCTTCTGTTCATTACACATGTATGTCTTCTCCCTTCTTTTGAGCATAACCAGATTAATATTACATAATTTGAAGCTGGGTCTTTAAGAGTTTTCGACGCGTCTTACGTACACTCAGTGTGTTTGGAACAGTCAACAGAAGGAATAAACCAGCGATATTGCTGAGAGAGGGAATGGCAACATTGATCCTACGTAGGTGTCTGGGTCTCCCCAGTAATGGGATATAGGAAGTTGAAATTAGTTCGCACTAGTTGTCTATACCACCCCACAATATAGCCTGCTGCCCACGATTCTCTTAGAAACCCCTAACACTATGTAATGAATCTCCGAATCTCAGAGGGAATGTACTTGGCAGGCCTTGGAGCCGAACCAGTTCAGCCTCAGGGGTTTCCGCAACCACTCCGTGGTTTTGAATATGCGTATACATGTTCCTTCAGGAATATACCTGCCTTAATTCCTTCCTTACTTCCCGCAATAATCACCAAATAGACTTGCGTTATTAGGTCAAATTAAGTTGCTGACAAATATCATGGCGGAAGGTAGCAATCTAACCGTTTTCCTGTTCTCTCAAATGTGACGCTTTTCAGTAGAATATATTCCTTCGTTCCTCATTTACTAGCTTCCAACGATTTAATTTCTTGGATTTGTGTTGGAGTCTCAGATCGTTTTATCTGGCAGTCGTGTAGAACTGAAGGAAACGTGTGGGTGGAAGGCAGCTGCATAGCATGTTTATTTGCCACTCCGCCTACTTGTCAATCTGTGGGACTGATTTGCATACAAACAGGAGTTCACCACGGTTTCCATCGTAAGATTCACTTTTGTCATTCGTGAAATGGAAACAGTCACTGAATCTTAAGTAATAATGGATACTTTTGGTATGTATCGATACCATAGATTTGAGTATGAGCACTGGTATCGATACTTCGGCGAGTATCGTTTGTCCCTATCCTGGGGGAATTGCTGGCAAGCTCGAAATGCTCTTAGTCATAATGGAATGATTTTCTGCTTTAAGCTGTGAATATGGACGGAATTTGCTTCCCAAGGCACGTTGCATGATGAGGGGCCACGTTGTCTTGTGATGGAAATTTTTTGTTATTTGTACTTCCCCTACCAGGCTGAGCAGCTGCCGGAAACCGTTGCGGAAAATAGTTGTTTTCTTTATTATTTTCTAACCTAAGCGTTTAGGGGTGTAATAACCCATTATGTTGCAGACGATATATTGATGTAAATGGGTTTTGGGCCGATTGCCGAACATTGGAGTGACGTCACCGGACGTGGACCGAGATGAGATTATTTTGAATGTGGTTACGTTGGAAAAGTAAATTTTCTTCAAAGTTACTTATTCTGATTAGTACCTTGTAGAATAAAAATGGGCTTCCTCACACACGTGGTATTAATTTAGAATGATGTATGAACCATTGTGGCGTTTTTCCTTTTGCGTTCTTCAGGCTACAGCGGTTATTATTTCTTAATTCGCGGTTCCTTAAGGAAAAAATATTAATGTTATGCGAGTTTCTAATTCTCAATTTACTGTTAGGTACCGTACTTCGTGTTAACACCTGCTTATGTTCTACTAGTTTGCACGATTACTTTGGGTTACGGGCTTTTATCGTCACATTATTACCATCGGTAAGAAATAAATTTATCGACGTAGTCTGGTTTGACTTAGCCGGCGGAGAATGCGCTGCGTTATCATCGACTCGCCAGCCCGTTCTTGATAAATAAAGGTCGAACTCCAGTCAACGACCTCGCCACAGGCTAGGAACGGATCCCTCATTCTCATCTCATATCATCCGCGGAGTTCTCCCTTCATGAAAACCAAAGTAATGTTGCTTTAGATGATGCGACGATGCCGAATTGAGCCTCTATACTACGAGCGAGATCCAACTTACCAACCAGTTCAGATGGCATCTCTTGCTCTATTCAAGAAACAATGCAGTAGATGGTAATCGCATGAGTGCTTCCCAGCTGCCTATTGTACAGTTCAAAGCTCAGTTTGTCGTTGGAATATTCGTTTCCGACGGGCTTGATTCATGGGAATAATAATTGTAAAATTAATCACACGAGCGTACTGATTACATGTTGCAATAAATTCATCCTATTTTAAATTCATTGTAACATGTATTCAGTTCGCAATTACGTCATAATGATCACGAAACCAATCAATGGGAACATAATAGAGTAACCGTGACTTGACCCCCGAATCAGGTGTCAAATATAATCTGAATCTCATCTCTCATGCGAAATATTGTGTTGGGTTCGGAGGAGTGTTGTTCGTCAGAGTCGACCATCCTTCATAAACCGCAGCCGGTCGTCAAAGAGAACTGTTGTGGCGACTGTGGAGATCGCGGTTTTTGTCGTTATCCCATCCTGTTGAAGGCGTGGGGTCGCGTGGGCCAGCTAGTCCTATATGAGAATCCAATACCGAACTGGTTGCGCAAAAGTGGGCACCTACACGAACCGTGTGGGCACTTCTCAAGGGAGCCTAGGCTGCAGGAATTTCTTCACGCCCCGAGAAACTGGAGCTCTGAAAACATGGGTGATCCAACAAAAGCATTCGAGGCGTAGGCTCATTATATTTATTATTCAGGTATCAATGATAACATGTAAGTCTGGAATCCGGACTAATCAATGCAGGAGTTGCATGTTCTCAATACAAACTCAGTTACGAGCACTACGCATCTCATAGGTCCAGCAAACTGCCCATAGTTCTGATCCATGGTTCATAATTTGAAAAACCTCGGTAAAACCCCCCTTCCGAACACGCATTTGAGCGAGTAGGAAAATTAGTTCGTTCCGATCCATATTTTCAAAACCCTTTGATGATTCGTCATAATACAAAGTTACTCTCACAGGTTCAAGGTCACCACAAGACTCCTGCCAATCGATTGTGTCTACCTTAATACACGGAATGCACGATAACCGCCGATTTTATTCCCAGGAACAATCGTCTTTCTTTATCAGTGTCAGTTTTGGAGCCCTAATAATGTTTTATTTTTGAGGAAGAATTCAACAGCAAAGAATTTCGTTCGAGTGAGTTGAAGGTCCTGAGTAGATAGGTGCCCAGGACTCCTACTGTTGGACATTGGAGAGGCAATAACTTGTTTATTCCATCTGCTTCAACTATTGGAGTGCCACATTTCTGCGAAAATATGTGAGATAAAGTGTGTGGGCGAACACACTTTTCCTGCTCATCCAAATCTACCGCGTGTGTTCTCTCTCGTAACTGATTGAGATTGACACTCAACTGATTAACACCAACTGGACGATTCTGCTTGATTAGGTCCACGTACCCTTGGAAAATATGGGTTATCTCCTCCGATGCCAGTGAGTTATAGGATGCTTGCTATACGTTGATCTGCCTGTTGATGGCGCAGTTTATCTCCGCACTACCCAACATCGGCTATTCTCTTGATTTATGTCCCCACTCCGATGCCCTTTGCCTCAACGCGTTCATTCCGTGACTTGGATCCCTCACGCGAACCTTCTCGTACTGTTTCAGTCTTGAATTTAACTGAGGCCGCAACTAGTCGGCTGAAGTCGCTTCTATTTGAGGTCTGCTCTTTGAGAGAAAAGGGATGGGCTTCGCCTTGAACTTCGTGTTGACACGAACATTCTGTACTTTCTCCGTACAGCTTCAACAGGGAGGCACTGCTTCTGAGATTCCTTGTATTAAAGTCGTCTCGAAAATTCACGGAATTTTGCCTCACTACCATCTGCTTTATTTTATGAGACATAATTTAAGCGCAAAATCAATATAGTTCAGCGGATGTACCCAGATAAATCCGTTTGAAACTGCAGGCCAATACATCGGAATCTCCAAAATGGCTTTTGGCGTTAAAATTTTAATTTCAGTTCATTTGGTTTGGAAACCAATCGACACACACTTAGCTTTTTTTAGCTGTTGTGTGGCGATCGATCAGGGACGCTTCTCAATCGATTCACGAATGAACACTCAGTAGAAAATGAGATCTCAACTTCCCAAAATCACCGAAAATTTTGTGTGGTTCCAGGATTTGTCGGAATACTTGGACTGAAGCTGTCTAGGTATTGCGGACCCCATCTACAGCGCACCACTATTCATTCATATACTATTTACATTTAACTCGTGTTAGTACTAAATACTAATGTACTCTTCTGTTTCAGGTATGTGTTCTCTACTTGTTGAAAAATACTGCCACAGACGTAAGTTACCGACCCAACAATTTATTGAAATGGTATTGTTTCTTCCCCAAAAATGCATACAGTTTCAATATTAGTACCCTCAAATTAGGAGTTTTCTGGGTCTAGGTTGAGCTCTTGCTCAGAACTTCCTATGATCTACGAGAGTGATAGTCCTGGGTTTTGTCAATGAAATTCCTGTAGATAGGATGTATGGACGGAATCACCACATGAACGTCAAAACTGTCTATTTAATTTGCGTACTAAACAAATGCTCATAGCGTAATTCTATCCGTCGTTCTGTAAATTCCCAGTTGTACATTCAGATGAGTTGGATCTACTCCACAACACAGAAAAGGGTCTGGTCCTTTTTTCGTCCCTTCTCTGCGGGATGTTATCGATTTTCCACGCTTGTGGCCAGTTACGACTCCGGCTTCGACCCAATGAACCAGTTTTTTTTTCTGCGTAACCGAGTCGGCGAGTTCGTCGACCAGTGTGACAAATGTTTTACATAACGTCCGCTTGCCGCGTCAAAAGAAAAACTTCAAATTAAAAGAATTAGAATTAATATTTTTTTAGAGCAACTCTCAATACATCTTTTGCTCTATGAGGAGTAGAGCCCTAAAATCAATGACTCCGTTGGATTCAATGCCCATTATCTACAGAATCCTTGGTATTTTCAATCTAAAAAAAATTGTTCTAAATGAACAGCAAAAGGATCTCACAATAAAACCATTCACTCGCTAAATTGCGATGGTTTTCATTCCCGATCCTTGTGGGTGATGTGTCACGATAGGGCTTGTCCAGCTGCCCGGACACAGAGATCCTTCATTCATGAATTAAATTACATCGCTCTCCACCTGTGCTTATACCACTTGTGTTCATCGCTGCCTCTCATTCTCACGTCGAGCACGTGTTGTAGGATCTATTGGAATTTAAATTGCTGCTTGCATCACTGCTCCCTATCTTTTACTCTCGTTAGAGTTCATTCCTCTTTCAAGGCACATCTTATATCGTTTAGCAATTAGTAGCTTATTACAACCTTCAAGATAATGATTCGCCTAGTTCAACACTGACAACCTGTGACATAAAAGGGGTCTCATCTTGTTCATCTGACTAGAAACGTCTGATGATGCGAATCGAGCTGTTGTCACTCGTTGCGCGAAAGTGACACTGAAATCGATTCTCTCACTTTCTCCTTTTGAGACGAATCGATGGCTCACAACTGAGCCATTCTTTATGTGTATTTGTCTCTAACCGCCGAGGAGCTAGGGATCACCTTATATTTCCTCATTTATGTGGAGAGGTCCGTTGTGTATTCGTAGCCAGTAATGTATTAGTAGTTGCCCCTCATATAAAAAGGAGCTCACTGATCCCTTTGAATAAGTTAAAAACATTATCTTTCAATACCAACTTGAGTTACGAAGAAAAGCACTATACTCTGTAAGAAGAAAGAATTCATCTCCAGTACTTACAGAATTGGAGCGAAAAATCTAATCGACTTGGGCAATGAGAGAAGCACGCTATCTCGTCCCCCTAAAAGGACTGAGCATGCGATGAGATACAGAGCGTGGAATGGAAAAACAATGAATTATTCAGTAGACGCAACAGAGAAACATTCTCATAAGGAAATCGAATAGTTACCGAAGTGGTAAATTGTTAGGATTCGGCGGCAGAATTTCTTTCTGTACTTAGAATGAAGAAACGGAGTTAATCCTCGGTGGTTCATCATATTTAGGCAGAGGGGTTGGTCCTAGAAATAAAGCACTGGTTCATTATCCGTAGAATGATAGAAACCAAAAACGGATCTATGAGGTCACAGGTCTACGGGGAAAACCATCTTCGAGCCTGATTTCAAACTCAACGTGCTACTTCTTTTGAAATCTCGGAATATTATTCTCAAAATGCCCTTTTGGGCCGTTCATCTATGACTTCGGTGAGAAGTAATGACTTTAGAGGCTAAGGACGAACGAAACTATGAAAGTATGGTAGGATTGATGGAGCCTGTGTGGCTGGCATAGCCAAGAATTGTGTAAGGTGAAAGGAGCTGAAGCCGAACTGTGATTTGTGGGGGTGCTGGAAAGAACTAAGGAGGGAATGATTCA
Organism: Cyrtorhinus lividipennis; assembly: GCA_019603395.1. Classification (NCBI taxonomy): domain Eukaryota; kingdom Metazoa; phylum Arthropoda; class Insecta; order Hemiptera; family Miridae; genus Cyrtorhinus; species Cyrtorhinus lividipennis. The sequence goes on along the minus strand of CM034006.1, from coordinate 5,311,024 downwards.
CGTCGAAGGTAAAGAGACGGAAATAACGTGGAGCAATATATTTTCAAGGCGGATGTTTTCAGGATCTATGGACGACGTTGAGTATTCGAAAGTGTACCTTATCCTCCCCGATATTTTGGTTGCTTAACGTAATACGATTGTAGTATAACTCCAAATCGGCTGTAGTAGACCTGACCAGTCGGTCAGGCTGAACTGCTACCAGCCACAAAGAGGCTATTCTTGCGATATGAACGATATTTCCCACGTGAGGAAGGGCTTGCGCGAATCGAATAATACAAACTTGGAGAAGAACCAGGGCGATAGTGGTGCTGGAAACGGTTCGGGCCATTACGAGCGATTACTTCAGATGAAGGCAAGCGGAAGACGAAGGCGGGAGCGTTTCTGGGCAACATCCTGGGCGGTCTGGCCACACCCGATCATCAGTCTTACTGGGCTTTTGTCACCTTGTCCGGATATTATAGTTTCTTTCAAAGCCGACCCTGACAAACTCAACATCTTTCTTTGAGTTTTCATGTAATTTTGCAGGATCTTGCTATTAACCTTCAAACTTCTGAATGGATACCGCAAGATTATTCACCCATACTCCAAAACCGTTAGTTTTATGGTGCTCCTCTTTCAAACATTGTCGTGGCGTTTGGCGAGACGTGACAATGCTGAAATGGAATAGTTTGAAATCACTGGCCTGTAGTATGAGCTAGTTAGTTTGCCTTAGCAGGGAATCCCAATTCAAAAGTCCTTACTGGCTGGTGTTATCATCTGAAACTTTTCCATCTCTCTAATGATGGATTGAAATCTTGAAGGCTTAGTGGCTGCAAAGACATCAAGAGCCGATGCATTGTGAGCACTCCCATCTTCTACGTCTCTCTTTGCAGAATATTTTTCTTCTTCAACGTTTGCGTCTATTTGTTCGTTGGGCTGTATTGAATACGTAAATGGATCGAAAAGATCGTCGCTTGTCGCCGGACGGTTTCCATTTATTCGCATTCATTTTATTCAATTATTCCCGTTCTCCTTTCATCCGTAATTCTACCACTACACGCCTTCATCAGGTTTCTCCTGGTAGACACTCGGGCGTTGAACTACGAACTACTCATACTTGCTCTGTAACCCGCTATAAATACTCACAGACTGTTGGAAGCAATGTTTATCTTGTCGCTCTCTTGTGGCTGAGGATGTTATGTTTACCCCTTGTTATCTCGTCGTGTTTTTGTTGCGTTCTTTTAATCTTAGACCATCAATAAAATTTAATTACCGAAGGCCGGCGCTGGCGTATTGGGTTGATACTTCCACTGCCAGTGTTGAGTGCGATTTGGCGTCAACGTATAACAATTATGGCGGATACTTTACTACATCGCAATTTTACCTGACGCGTAGGAAATTGTACTATTGATATAAATATTAATTGAAATTTTATTTGTTATGATAACCAGCATAATCAGAATACTCGCTATCTGCTTAGGGAGATTCACTCCGGCAATGAGACGATCGGGTTAAGCATACTCAAATGTCCATAATTTTCGGTGGGATCCTCCTCTAAATCATTTATGTTTAAAACTGACAAGAAATCTTTTTTATTCATTCAGAAATGAGGCGGTGGCTTTCAAAAAATTGCAGTAGGGACACGGTCGATACCGCCTTGCTTTTCTCGGTAACTTCCAGGAAGGAAGCTGCCAGGAAACCAGACTTAAGTGATAATTTGTACAAAATATAAGGAGCGTATTTGGCGTTTGGTACATTTTGACAAATAAGAGCATTTTGTACTTTTCCTCAACATGACTTCTTCACTATTGGTAACGAACAAATTTTCGAATTCGGTTTCATTATTACTGCGTGGCTGAGTGAGCTAGTTATCACCTCCGGTCAGAACGCTCTCCTCTAAAATAGCGTGCGTGATATTCCTAGACTGAGAACGTTTCTAACCCCCGAAATAGCTCAAGAACGTGGATTTGGTTCGATTACGACGATAATTTTATCAGTTTCTTCCGGGTTATTGTTTCGTTTTTCGTTATTTTGCATGCCTCTGCATGTTGATAGATATGGTCCTCCTTTTAGGAAAATTCCGCTGCAGAGAAATTGGTTTGTTATGAACTCATCTTCATGCGATACTACGCCAATGTATTGCTCTCGCTTTTCCACTGAATTTCCTGACTACCGTTTTACTTATGATGGAACCATCAGCATTCCTGGTACCTCTCGTTTGACTACAATTGACTACAATGAAAGCACGTCTCACTTTTCATCCACAGCCAGGAGCGGAGTGGAGGCGTTTCCAATTTGTCTCGCATTCTCCAACCTTCGCGGTTTGTCGTTCGATTCCCTGGCTGCAACTCAAAATTTATTTTGTTGCGAGTTACAATGGGGTCGTTTTTTTTTTGTCCAGTTTTGATTCTAAGAATTGTTGTGAACACTTCTTTGCACTGTTTTTCATCTTTTCATGCAATTAATTTTTAGGAGAATGGGATTATTAAGCGTGGTATCATAACTACCAATCTCTTCATTCGAAAATTTCACTGCTAGTCGAGTGTGGGTGATTTCAAAAAGCTCGAGAAAATAAAAAGTCGAGCCAGAGCCTACCTCATACCCTTTTCCAGCACACTTTTATGGATTAACGTTCAATGGACACTTATAAATTGTTTCATTCTATGTGTGTTGTGTCGTGCGGTGTAAAAGACGGCGAGTGTTTCCTTGAAGATTGAAGCTTTCGCACATGCTTTAAATTTTTTTTTTTCTTCCGATCTCCAAAAAGGTTGTTCTTTGATGCTTGTCTCACGAGATACTGTTTTTGCAAGGAAAGGCGATACTCTGCTCAGTTTATCAAACAAGATCGCGTGATGGGGCTTCTGCTTGTGGTCGCATAAGGTGGGAAGCAAATTGCATTTGAAGTGTGAGGCTTGAGATAACGCAGGCTTCCCTTCAAAGAAGATTCCTCCTTGGGACTGTGATGTAAATGGGAAATGCTCTTTTGCTCACGGAGTTGGTGTCTGGGCTTGAGTCAGATTGTTTCGCGTTACTTGTAATTTTTTTTTTTTTTTAAAGCATGGTACTAATTTCTAACTGGGGGTCAACTTTGGCTGTAACTTAGGGTACAAATCACAAGATTCTTATTTACCGTTGTTCTGAAGTTTTAACACATACCTTACCAAAACTATGATCCATGTTTTTATACGTCGTTCTTAGCTCTGAATGGTTACTACCGCGTTGTTGGTATCGCAAGGCATCAGACATCGCATTTTTTTGTAAGGCGAATCAGAGGAGATCATCTCCAGCGCCTTTATTATCCCATTTTGCCTGAATCACCTCGTAAAGTAAGAAAACCGAGTGAGTCAGATTCAAGAAAAAAGCAATCATAGCGATCGGGCAAGCAATCCAACATTAGAGTCTGCGGTTAAGAGAGAACAGAAGGTGACTAGGGCAGTGGTGAGCTTGTAATGGACGTGATTCAGGAAGACCCAGTCCAGTCACTCACGTGCGTCTGAGGAAATCTAAATAGGTGGGACAAGCCTGTACGAAGAGTTGATTTCGCGGTCTATCAACCGCCCAAGACCATCTCATGAAATGCGTAAGGCTACTTGTCATCATGCAATCAGGCATTCGTTTCCTCTTGACGATAGTGTTCCTGCGTTGCTAATACGTGAAGATTACGCATGTCGTAATAGTATGGAAGTTTTAATTGATGAGAATTTCTCCGCAATCGTGTTGCTGCCTCTTCCAGAGCAACTTACGTCGGATTAGAGCAACATTTGTAATTGTTTTGTAATAATTACCTCGTAGCAAAAATGCAAGAATTAATGAGCAATCACGGAAGGAAACAGGGCGAGTGCCTAAATGTACCACAGCAGCCCGTATTGTCGTTTAAGCATATCCTTACTTGTTCAGCAACCTGAAGTTTCTAAAACAATAGCCCACATTTTTTCTCGTTACAGTTGGGTTGAGTTGGAACAATCTTATCTTGTATAACTGACGCAGAGGAGGCCATTAGCTCTCTCAAATCTAGACGAACAATAAATCATAGTTTCCAGGGCGGGGGCGGTAGAAAACGCTTAGTTCACAAGTCACGCTAATGGGTTGACCATCCCCCTATCGACTAAAGGGACGATACTCTGACCACTAAGGAACTATGCTTTACCTAAAAGGTGGCCCGGGACAATGACCGCCAAGCTTCAATTTTATCACTCTTCCCCTACATGGAACCCAAAAATTTAGTAAGGTATCAAATCGCATTTGAAAGGTGATAGTCATAGAAGCTAACCTTTCTACAGGAGTGATTGATATTGTTATAAATTAATTTCTCAGAGGAGTATTCAATCAGGTGTCCGCTTATTTTCTTGATACCTGTGAATCCAGCACTTATTTTGGAGGACACAAACCAGATTCATTAGCTGAAACCCTCCGTGAGCCTTCATTGGCCATAGTCCAGCTCATTGTTTGCTCTTTCTTCTAGGACCTCTTCGCCCTCTCAGGAATCACTGACCTTCTCCCGTGGCAACCTCAATTCCATCTATTAATCTGCGACCTCTCACAGATAGTTTTCGTATTTTTCGGCTATTATATTGCTTGGGGTCACCAACGCCCTCGTTGTTTATTCTTTGTGGTTTTCCTTTTGTTTTATTTGTCAGGTCATCCATCAATGACGTTCTTCAACCCCGTCAGTTAATCTCCGCCCAGGCTCTTCTTCGATTTCCATTTGTTGGGACAAAGGTCTAGTTTTTCTTTTCATTTCTACGAGTGTTGTCGAAAGATAATAGAATAGGCCAAAGTAGGAACAACTCATTCGCCAGATTATTCTCTTCAGACTCGAACCATCGAGGAAAGTGCTAACGAAGAGAGTTTCATTAAAACTGACGAATGATGCGTAGAATGGCTCTTGTTTATCGTAGTTTCACTGCATGTTCCGCTCTGATTGCTAGTTCGCCATTTTAGCTGCATTCCACTTTCCACTGGTTATCGCGTATCTCCAAAGGGATTCCCTCCAATTACGGGTGCGAATTGCCATTTGTGCCAGTCTTACTTCAATTTTCATTATTCCGTGCTGAAAGCAGATCTGCCGTTTTGAACAATTCTGTCGAATCCGGTCTCTACAGAAGAATGTAGGTAGTTTGAATCATAAAATTTCCTGCATTTTTGAGAAGAAAGAAGATCGGGTTGGAATAATGACTTATAGAAAGAGATATAACATCACGAATATGACTCAGTCGCCTGCGTCTAACTGAGTTGTGATTATATGGTGACTCATTGCCAGATGAAAGAAGGGAAACTGATCATTTGCGGACTTGAGTCCAGGTAGGTAGCCACGATTCTGCAAGGGAGTGAGTCATTCTTGATGGACCACCGAAGCGTAACGAAATATGCGCCTAGTGATTCCAACGAGTTCACAACGTTATTCATTCAGATGAAAGCTATTTTGAGATGCTATGTCGGGTCGGAAACTTTCGGTATGTATTCATCACCCCAACAATATTGTTTCATTTTGATGAAGCCTTCCACTCGTGCACGCTGTATTCTGGCGTCGTTTGTACCAGCGTCCTCCTCCTCGTCACCCCAGGAATGCTGGTCTTCTAGATGATGAAATCTTAATGATCTCCTCAAGGTCAATTTTCTCTACATTAACCTCGTTTAGGCAAGCACACGTTAGGCCACAAGGTTAGCTTACTTTTAGTTTCATTTTAGTTTTACCTCTATTATTCTAGGACTCCCGGCCTTTTCGTATCTTCCCTTTGCCTTATCGTTTCGTTGATCGTTCATGGTCTCAAATCAATTCTAGACCTTTCAAAAAACCTTTAATTCTTCTGTTGCCTACAAGATTTGTCATTGACGAAATGTGTAATTACGTTGGATGATAATAATAGTCTGAATCCAAGTACCCTCTATTTTTTTTCTCCCAATTTTTTATTGTTACTTTGTAATCTGAAAAAGGTCAGTAGTCCACGAATATAATTTGAATCCAAATCTACCTAATCATGTTCCCCTTGGTAATTATTTAGTTATTATTTCTATCTTGGTGTCACCGAGCTGGCGTTCTCTTGCCGTGTCTTGTATTATTGAAGTGAGGAGTGTGGGTTACTCCCGTGTGGGTATCCTTCGATGTGTGTTCTCAGAGTGGGCATATCCCACGTTTCAGATTCCGTGACATCACGCTCGATTCCGTTTGTCGCTCCTAATGGCGAGAGTCATGTAGACTTGAACTTAGATCACTTCAGGGGCTACTTTGTGAATGAAAAGGCAACTGTTTTTCCAGTGATTGGATTTTTTTCTTGTTCAACTATGGATATGTATCATTGTTTAGTTGGGAGCGAGAAAATGCCCGCTTGCTGTACAAGAACTTGGATGGAACAAATACCAAAATACTTCACACTGTCGAATAATTCAGTTTCCTCTGCGATTTTAAAAACGCTGCAAATTGTTTCACAGGGGTTGGTCATTCCTTAAACTTGGAGCATGGAGACTCAATCCAATTGATTCAGCGTCTAAAATTTAGTCAACATTTATACACCACTTGCCTAGATCGCCAAAAATCTGGGAAATCCGTTTTTCGGAAAAAAAAAAAAAAAAAAAAAAAAAACATTTTGATTCCCCCTCCCCGCAATATGGTATGATTGGGCTGAAATGTTTTGAGGACCAACTTGAGCCGGAAACGGGTGCCTGACCAAAATTTCAGATTTTTAGAAAATTTTCTACTTCTTCCTTGTACTGTCTATAGTTCAAGGTTCGGAGTAAGTAAAGTATACACAAACAATGAAGATGCGAGATTTTTAATAAAAGTGTCAATTAACCAGCCGTTGTCACCGATCATGTCGTTTTTACGTATGAATGCTTGGCTGGCTTATCCTTCTGTAGTTCTCACAAGATAATCATTATTTCTTCGTTCTTGTGATGGATACTTCAATGGGACCTCTCGACTTGAATAAAGTTCACGTGAATAATGATTATTCTTTATTGATAAGTATTGTAAATTATATCGAATCCATTGTGCATGTGGGCATTGTGTCTATTTCTAGATCGCAGTTATCAGTACAGGGCGTAGCGAAGCACTCGGGTCAGGGGTTGGTCTTTGTAGGAATAGATTGGGCCCTGAATTGGTTGAACTTCGGTGTACTGAACACTGGCCACATACTTAGATGGAGCCTGGGCAGGGGCTTCTTCTTGTTTGTACTGACCTTGGCTCTCTGCACAGAACGTTCAGTAAATAGAGAGGGTACATACAGAAAATAATTAGGATTTCGTTTAAAGAATACATGCGAACAATTCCTTTCGTAATTGATGATTTACAACAGACTTTTCAGGCAAGCTTCTGAGTGTTTCTATGTATGTGTATTACTCCTCCACGTAGAGTTTTGAATTTTACTTAATTTTTTGTTCGATAATTTTCTTATATGTTAGGAAACGTTAGTTGATAAATTTAATGAAAAGGCGCTTTATTCTGGTTTTCCTTTTTGATTGACCTAAAGTCATGATCAGGTTGGACTCGTCCTTTAACTCCCTGTTTAGTTTTAGCTTCCTAAAGTTTTCTTTCTTCTTTCTAAAGTTTCCTCTTCTTTCTTCCTAAAGGTTCTAGAAACTTTAGGAAGCTCTAAACTTTCTAGGTTCACGTTCTAGGTGATATTCGATTCGATTATTGTATTGGTATCTAGGTAAGCTCCCTGCCAAATAACCGCTAAATTATGTACAGCTTGTAACTACTACAAAATGGTCGCTGTATGTATCTTGATAGCTAAATTGCTGTGACCGTGTGTGTGTGTAATTTCAGGAGTTCATGCATTTCGATTTTGTTTACTCACCACGTATGCAGTGTCTAAGAAGTTACCTTGCTTTCACTCTTTCTCTCACACCTGGGGGCGGTTCTAGGTCAGTTCGTGTTTGTTAATCAAAAAGAACAAGTACTTCTTTCTAGTAAGATTAAGTGGGATCGTTTTCAACCTTGACTAATTTGAAGATACGGCTCGAGGGCGGCTTCCTAAACGATTAAAAGGGAGCTGGGCCCTTGGAGGGCAGAAGGTCCGGGAATGTCCATCCCAAGGGCGAACCACGGGAGTTAATGACGTCGTAAGGCGTGATTACCGGTGGAATCGTGATGGGCGCCTCGTTCTCGAAAACACTTGGAGTGAATTCGTTAGGTGGAGACGATCTAATGGAATTCTAGTTCGGAACTGAACAGTTGAGAAATGCCCATTTCAAGAATGATATTATGATGACCCCAAGAAATCCTTATAAACCCCTCAAGGCTGAAGGCTTTCGATACTGACCCCGTTTCCTAAATTCCTTCCTCGCCATTTATCGAAGGCCCATTCCCGTCACCCCTACAGATCGATTCCCTTTTTTCAATCTTCCCGATTACACAAATGCACTACGAAATAACTCCATCCGCGAAATGAGATCTCTCGATAACAAGAAGTTATAAAGATAGGAAAACTTCTCCGATCAGTTGCCTAAAGAAGATGGCACTCAGACTTCAACCATTTTTTCCTCGACTTGGAAAAGTGTCGGTGAGAGGATCGTGACGTACGTGAGGTCTCAATTCAGAACGGGTGTCTGTACAGTCATTTATCACTTCTATCCAGTGGCTGCGACGCGCTTTGAAGCGGATCGATAAGGGAGGTTTGACTCGTTGAAAACGATTACTCGACTCGTGGTTTTGAATACAATTGTATCAGTTCCGTGAGTGGAAGAATGTAGTTCATTTGTAGGTTTCTATCTCATAATATTAGGTTTGGGCAGTATGATGGGATGGTGTTGCGCTTAAATTTGAGGAAAAGAAGTGTCGTCCCTAGCTTGCGGGATTCTTCCTCATCTCTAAATGTGTGATTGCGCGCAGAATTCTACTTGCGTGTTTTCCTATTACCATGGAACCTAATAAAACGATGAATAGGCAGCCCAACTAATTGCATGTGACAACAAAAATGAACTGATTAAGGTTGACATGCGCGAAATTAGAGTATCTGTGATGCTTCTCACCTCTAAAAAGGATTCTGCTAACATTATTGAGGTCAGGAAATGATGTCATTATTACCTGGTTGGGATTGGAAGGACGACACTAATCTCAATTTTCCGTTGGCGTCAACTTTTGCGAGCCGGATCTCTGGATAAGCCTCCAGGCGTTGAGGCTCTGGAGCCTTCAGTTGAGCTGGTCTTGGGGACTGGGCGAGAAGGGAGGCCGGTCCCGACGACTGCGCGGCGATCGCTTCATACCTACGAATAGGAAGGATGTTGTTGATTAGTCGTTTTTTTCTGCTGTCCGTTGTATTTCCGTAATGTTTAATACATTCACCTGGCAGATGGAACAGCCGGGTGAGCGAGGATATTAGCAGGAGCCGATGGTGAGTAACCGGCAGCAGAAGCTTCAGACTCTTGTTGCTTGATAGGGGCCGTCGTGTACTCGACGCGCTGAAGGCGCCCGTCTGGCAACACGATATGGTACAGCCCAGAATCTGATCCCTCTTCATTTCTCAACTGCGACATTATCTCTTCGACCTGCATCACCATTAAAATCCCCATAAAATCATAAAAGTGACAAGCAGTTTACTTTCCATAGCTTACCTAACTATTCCTTTGCCTTCACTTCACTTGCTCTGAATCTGTATTATTTCACAATGGGAGAATTCTCGTGGCCTTGGTCACGGTTTAAATCGTGCCCTTGAGATAAGCAGTGTTTGGGAAATGCATTGAGTGTGACAATACGGCCCTAATCTTGATCATTCGGAGTACACAATCATGAAAACTACTACACCTATAGAAGGTACTATAACTCTTGTTTTATTTAAAGAAAAATAGAACTTGATTGCCAAATATCCCAAAAATCCGTCCCAAATTGTATTCCGAAAAACCCGATAATGGGCAAACGTTTTCAAAATTGAACCCTTTGCGGAAGGTAAAACGCCAAACAACACAATCTCAGGGACTTTATATTAATCCTCGTATTAATGGTTGTGGGTTGCTTACAAATACAATGCTCACCTTCAAGAATCTTCAGCTAGGTACCAAAATAACGAGAGACGGGAAAAGATGTTATTCAAATAGATGGCATCCTTATAAAAACTATGTTGCGTCCGATCGATATTCAGGACATGAGAGCAAATCTAATTTCAGTTCCCAACAAAGAACTTTTCAATCTAATTTGACGGAACTAGATTTATTGAATCCCGCTGGGGCGACCTACAGAATTCGCGAGGGTATGTCAATTCAAGGAGCTAGACGTGGGAGATGGATGGAGAACCGCCAGGAGAAAGATGTTCAGTAGCGCACCGAAATTGGATTTGACGGCCGAAAGAATCCTCCCAACTAATCAAAAGAAGTCCTACAGCTTCATGTTCACTCAATGTCCTGTAGACTTTCATTGTTATGTTTCTTCATACTTTAAAGGATTATATAGAACGGCTATAGTTAGATACGAATTCCTCTTCAATCGCTAATGACTGAACCAACGTGGTAACTGGAAAGTTGCAAATACCTGGTCTGGTGTGATGTGTTTCTGCAATTGTGGGGCAGGAGGAAGCACGAAATAAACTCCACGAGGATTGTCGGATGGCGATTTCTGGAGTGGAGCTTCCCCCAAAACCACGGCGACCAAAGCAGACAGAGCGAGCACAGTTTTCATTGTTGACTTCGATTTTGTTCCTACGAACTGAATGACTTGTTGACCCATCCGGCACCTAGTATTTATACGTGAAGAGTATACCGACGTATAAGGCGAAGGTGGGTGGGATCTTCAAGTGTGACACCTTGGCCCAGTGGTCTTAGTGTCATCACCTTCCGAACGTACATCAGTATTCCCTGGTGTCCGCCTCCTTCGTACTCCCTTTTGGGCCCTCGGTTCGTCGCCTCGTGTGTTTTGAATTTCATATTATACCGACTCTTGCGAAAGAATCCCTGCTTACCTTCTATATGTGCTCTGAATAGGTACGTATATCATTCTGGGTAATAATTCACAGAAACACACTTCGTTACACACTTGTATAATAGCAACACAGGGTGATGCAACAGTAGGGAAAACGCGAAAAATGATATCGTGAAAACTAGTCCTGACTTTCTGAAGAATCGCTATATTTTGGGGTGATGACCTTAACCTGGAATCAGTTATCATTTTTATATGAATAAAAATGTTAGATCGTAAACCAACTCCAACTTCACCTCTTACTTCCACGAATAATTTCTCTCTACCTGCCAAGTCATGTTCATCTCAGGAACAAGCTCAAGTTTCACGAACTTGGAGGTACTTACTTTACGTTCACATCTCGCCGCATTTGAATTCATCGCATTTCTCATTCTTCTGTTTCAGGTGAGTTTCCCGAAGGGTTTTTCTTTCTTGCCCCGGACGAGTCAGAATCGTGAGTAAAACCTAAGGTTGGGACACCCAACCTTCTTGGATCGTGTAAGGAGTATTTGATGGCTTCTTGGATCTTCTCATGCTACGTATTCATGTTACGGCCCATTTCGAAAGCCGGGGGGCTTTTCAATGCCCCTTATTTATAGATTTATTCTCGTTATCCATCAAATGACGGTATTTCTTTCGCTTCATGTTGTGAGCCGTCAGATTCAGTGAATCCCCCACGCCCCACCACAATCAGTATTTCTATAATTTTCAGGGCTGACCCTCTCCATGCTCAACGTTGATTATGCCAAACAACCCTGTTGGTGATCTCGTTAGCACGGTTTAGTTAGCCGTGGTTGGTAAGGGTTGATGGTACTCTCCGTATAAATCCCCGAGGAGATAAAACATGTCGCTGTTCATTAATGCGAAATGTGGAACGACGAGCTATCAACTCATTTCTCACCCTCAGCAGTACTGTTCACATGGTTAATGGATCAGTCTCCGAAGTGATATATCTGTCGCACGTGCAGACTTGTGGAATTGTGAACATGTTTTGCCTTTACGTTTCGATGAAACATCCATGAACTGGTTATTATCGATTAGCTACATTTTATCTCCTGCGCAGAGAGGTTATTACATTATTCCCACAAATCTCAGTGGACAGTGGACAACGCACTGAGTCGTGTTGTTCGTGAACTCCGCACCTATACCAGAGCATATACGGATTTATCCTTTTCAACTAAATTCTTGCTTTACGGCCACCCTCTGTGAAACTAAATTTTATTTATACATTGTTAATGAGCGTTTGAAATTGCTCAAATATTGTTCTTCATAAGATATTGATTGAATTCATTGAGACCATCAACTGAACTATGAAACAAAAGAAACGACTTCTCTTCGTTGAGAAGGAATAAAGAGAATGACATCAGTTGTAGCCATATGGACTAACCAAGCTTGTTTTTAACCCTGCCATGACATCACCGAACGGATCTACCAAAGCGTGGGGAGAAGCACGTGTCTTCCTCTAACATGGACTGAATGTGTATTACAACTGCACATTGTCACGTAGCGTGGTATCAGCTTAGGGCGGCTGATTCCTCATTATAATTTTTGACGAAAAAGAGATATCCTCATTCTACTTCCTTGACCTGATTCATGGAAGTCACTATAGAAAACTAGTAGAATTCGTACGAAGGTGAAAAATGCATAAAGCATTATGAAACCGTGCTTTAGGAATTAAATAATGATACATAACTGGGGTCTCTACTTCCCATCCTATTAAATAATGAATGCAGCGTATTCAAGAGGCTTAAGTGAAATTTTAGTGTGAAAAATATAAAAGCTTGGACAAGTCGCGTCAATCAATCGATGATAATTTCGTTCTCTCAAAATGGAGTTTGACGTCACGTTGTATTGAGGCGCAATGGTATGCTAGACTTCTAGAGAACAATAAGAAAAACAGTGTATATACGTTTAAATTATCCTTAAAAGGCCGAACGGCAAATAGGAGAAATAAACATCGGGTCGAGGTGGAGTTGGCCCTAAACTCTCTACCACTTTCTCCCCAGAGGCAACCAAACGCTGAAGCCTTTCTTTAACCTTCGACAAGGTGAGGCTGATTGATCTTCAACTCTTGGAGGCATAGCATCTCATTACAACCACTGCACGATCTCGAAACACGCGAAAAACGGAAAATGGGCGATAAGCCCGGGGAAGATTGTGACGGGAATGAATACAGTAGAGACAAAAACGGTCAAAAAGAGTCAAAAAGTAAATATTTAAATCAAGAAGATTTTTTAGTAATGCTTTCCTTTTTGGGCCCATTTATTGCCGGTCTCATGGTAATTACCTACATCGTGCAGAGTACGACAGAGGACATTAAGGACATGCTCATACACGAAATTTTTAAACTGAACACCAGCTATAGTATTGGATGAGAGTTGCTTCATACAAAGAGGATTCAATGAATGAATATGTACAGTTTGATTTAGGATTTAATAAATGTTTGTTTTCCTATGAACCTGTTCAAGCATTTAATTCATACGCGGGGAGGGGGCCTACTGTCAGAGCTCAAAACAGATGAAAGATTACACGTCCCCATTTTCACGAAAGAAGAATTTTCATGATAAAAAGCCTCAAATGGTCATAACAAGTGTTCCGAACTTCATGAATCCTAGCCAAAGCGGTTAATTGCTGATAAGTCGTCATCCGACGAATAATGGGAGGCACTTGTGAAACAGTTAATTGGACTAGTCTTTCTCTAATGAACGGGGGCTCTGCCCTGAAAGGAGCTTCCGTTCTTAATGTTTTTGATCACGGAAGTCAGAGGAAAATTGTCTTACGGTGAGCAAAGAGCTCTTGAATTAAACCTTGAAACAAAAAGGCTCGGGTGAGGTAGTTGAGCGAAATAGTGAGGGAAACAATTTAAATGGGTAAAACGCAATAAGGGTCCCTATTAGAGAAACTCCTCCGGTAACGAGAGGAAAAATCAAATCCATTTAGCTTGATGGGCGTCTCTTGTCCTGACTGAAAGTTATGTTCTTTGCTTTTAAGGGCACGCATGTATCTTTGTGACATCCGATTTTGATTTGACAAATGGTTTGTAATTTCAATAGTAATCGGAGTTGTTATGAATAGGTTAGATGTATTTGATGGAATTCTCTTGTTCCTGAAGTCGTTGGTCGCCTCGGTGAACGTCCGGCGGTTAATTGCGAATGATTCTGAATGCCGCGCCCAACTCGATTGTTCTGTCTCTGAAATGGTAGTTTTGTTTTGGTCAGAAGGAGAATTCTGAGTATGTTCATTCACTCGAATAAACGCGATTGTGAATAGAGGACATAGTTTTGCCCATAATATTATAACCATTGATAGCAGTCATTATACTATCACTGTTTGCTCACTTAAGATTTTCAACAAGCACATTACTTTGTCAACTAATGTTTAATGATTATGTGCTTCAAGGACAAATTCCAACCGCCTACAACCCAGCTGCTCAAATTAATATATTTTACAGAAGATGTATGAGCGGTCTCATCTTACAACTCTCGATAAAACCAATATATTACCTGGCCGACCTCCTGTAGCGGACACGCCTTCAATATCCGGTTAGAGGTGGTAGGTACGTGAGGGAGGGTTTGGTTACATTTACTCTAGCTGCTTTATAGCTCATGAACACGACATTCTACATTCAATTAGGTCTAAATCCTAAATCCAGTAGAATTCCATCAATTATTTTCTAATGAATAGTTGAACGGTGTAAGTTAGTGATAGACTGCACATCCATCTATTATCGCCAAACGCCGCGAATATAAACTAATTATTGCGGTTTATTGAATGAGCCGACCAAATGGCTGGACCGTTATCGATTATGACGCTCCCGTTCCCCTCGGGGGGCAATCCTTAAGGTCTTTAATTAGTTGTATGCCCCAATTCACTTCGTCCAGCTCCATTTCCCGCCACTTTTTTCCGCGCCTCCCACCCATTTGATTCAACAAATTGGTCTTCATGATCATAGTAAATGGAGTATTTTTAAATATGTGAGATGATTGGGATTAATTGAGTTGCAGTTTTACTGGCTACTTGATTATTGTTACGGGAGTTTGGTCGCTTTTCAACCCAAGAGTATAAGAGGCACTTAACGGATCAAGAGTTAATTCTACTGTAATGATGTAGTTGTATGTAAAATGCCATTTTTAGAAAGTATTTACTCCTCAATAATCATCTTATTGAAAAAATAAAACGTTGAGTATGCACAGGAAAAAAAAAACCTGAAGGCAACCAGGAATCTGATTTTCGCCAGCTCATGTGAAATGTACACTACCCTCAAAAAAGTATTCCGATGTGGTAAATACTTTCCTTATGATTGTAAAACTCGCTGGAAATCGCATGGCAAGTATAGGGTTTGTGACGTTTTCATAAATTTCCGGCCAAAGACCGGAGTGATACAAACAAGGCTATAGAAAGGTTTGGATGTTTTCAGCCGGTAATTATTTATTTATGCGCCAAACGTAATAGATGTAAACAGTTTCAAGAACCAGTCTCTGGAATTGCTAGAATTCGCGTCCTATAGCGAGTAGGCTCTCCACAGAAATCACCCCACCTTCCACTTGGAAGAATTAGTTCTGAGCGAGGACTTTCGTGGTATCCCTCAAAGCAAAGGAGTTAGGGTACCTCGACAGTCTGTTGGATTTGGTATTGAGGTTGTGCTCTATCCGGATAATAATACGACTTCCTCTTGGCGCGGTCTGCAAGGGATGAGCTAGACAACCTCTTGGGGAACTTTATGAAGATTGTCGGGCAAATGGCCAAGGCGACTTTCTTTCTGCCTCCTCGTCGTCGTCCTTCATTACTTTTCAAATGAACGGAAGAACTTTGTTCTTTTCGAACGTAGAGGAAGGGACAGGACTTTTGTTCAGGCATTGGTGAATATGCCATTCCCTCAGATCGTAGTCACAAGCAGGGTACTGGCCATAGTAGGGTGGCAACAAAAGCCAGAAAAAGCTTGTCCCGAGTTTGACTGGGGCATGAAAATCAATCACAAGGAGTTGCTTGAGAAATTGAATGTTTTGATTTAATCCCGTCTATTCGCCCCTACTGAGTTGGGAAAGAAAAAAAAATTTTTGCGAGCACTGAATTATGAGGGAAGACCTCTGCTGTCTATTACTTGCGGATGTATCGATTTCCTTAGAAGGAACAAGAAGGACCCGGAGTTATATCACCGAGAATTAAATTATGGTCTGCAGACCCTCTACGAGGTGTCTCGAAAATGAGGTTAGGGAGGTTGTTCTTCTACGTCACTATGCGGACAAGCTTAAACTGCTGGATTAACTTGGTAGTTTCACCGGGTTTTCTGCCATTTGTCGTATCGCTTTTAACCGAGATACTTAAAGTTGTGATCACACATGGAGCCTTTTTTCAGTTATTTGACGAGAAATAAATTACAATATTTGGATGATCAACCCTTCTTCGTCACCATACTGAATGAGTTGGTGCATATGTCTTTGGCTCCATCCTACGTCGAGCTAAGAAAACATACCTACCCCTTTCACTATAAACCCTGGGAACTTGTCAGCGAGTAAAGTTAACGACTAAGTACACTTGAACTAGGTACTGAATATGATAGAAATTCCAGTTTAGGAGCGAACTCGAACTATTGGAACTGACCTATACGAATTCAGAGCGAAGTGCCTGCGTTACCTAGGATTTTGATGAATAATCGAACCGCCCGAGGATATTCACCTCGGCGCCAGAACATTTTGTGAACGATCAGACCACTGCCAAACAAGTGGCTCGACGGGTTTGAATAGTAATATTCAAGAATTTTCAATTCGACACCATCTCACAATCCCTGAATCATGTCATTAATTGGAAGCGAAGTCTAGATGGTTTATTTTGAAATTAGAGAGTGAAACTTTTTAAAGTTATTCTAGAGTTGCAAGTAAAAATCATTTCAGAATTTT
Organism: Cyrtorhinus lividipennis; assembly: GCA_019603395.1. Lineage (NCBI taxonomy): Eukaryota > Metazoa > Arthropoda > Insecta > Hemiptera > Miridae > Cyrtorhinus > Cyrtorhinus lividipennis. Next base: position 5,294,263 of record CM034006.1, on the reverse strand, counting down.
TTCAGTAAGTATTGATTATCCAATTTTCTAGATGGAACCGTCTGAATAGTTCATCTTGTCTCTGAAAGTTTTATATTATTATAAAAGAGTGGGGTTGACTCAAGCGTTCTATGCTGTCACCTACAGACTCGAGTTTGCCTTCCCGAGTGACAACTGTTCTATCTCAAAATATTACATCCCTTACTATACTAAACTATTAAGTCTATTGGATAATTCTTCTGCCATAACTTCACCTTAGACGAAAAAGCCTGATTTGTCACATGTGGGCGAATCGACAGGAAAAATTCGTACAATCGGCTTCCTTATTTTCTATCACACTTGAGTAGTGATATCCTTATCAGCGGTAATATGAATCTCCCTTTTCAGTAAAAATTTCTCGGAAGAAGAATTCGGAATTTACCCGAAAAGTGTAGAAATGTTTACGGAGACCTCAAGACCGGCAAAGCCGCAATGCGCGTTTAAGCTTCACGATTCTATCGAAGTTTATTCGCCGTTGATAAATCCATGAAGCTTTAATTGAATTTACACCGATTCAACCTCTCCATAATTCGTAGGGGGCAACTGTCTGATTCGTTTAAAAGGGAAACCCCTCGGAAATTCAATAGAAACGGCTCGTTATTCCTACCCCTTTGTTATTCAGTGATTCCGCCAGTTAGTATTTAGTCATGCTCTTTCAGCAGTCTCTTCGTTTCATTCTCCTCTAAGTTTTCGCTTTATTCCGCAATTCGGGGTCATCATGTGAATGGGTCAATGGGTTTAAGTTCACTAAATTTAAGTGTTGGAAACTCATATATCTAGTGGGGTCTGTGACGCAATAAAGTCTTCGTGCAGAGTAATTGGCTACCACGGGTAGCTCAAGGTTTGTTTCCACACGCATAATGAGCTAATCATATCGACTGAACATTCCTATTCGATGGAGGTAGCTCGAAAATGGACGTCCGCGCCTCTCCCTTCGCAATTATTTTATATTATAGTACATCGGCGTACGGTTGTTATTAATTTCCTAGAAAAATCATGAAAATAATGAAGTGTAAAAGTCAACGTGAAAATTTGTATATAATTTTGTAGGGCCTGCAATGATGTTATTACAACGCGATAAATTCGTGTCTACGATGCTTTAGAATGAGATATCAAAGGGCAGTGCACGCCTCTAGGCAAACATTCGTCGCCTTTGATGTGGGCGAAATACCGAAATAGAAAGTAATATACTGCCTCGACAAGTAGTGTCTAAATCGGAGGCTATTGGTCTCGCTGTTCGGAGGGGATGCCGCAATGTAGTCTCGTAGGATTCAATAACTATGCTATTTCATGACAGCAATTGCCGTTTACCACAGTTTCATAAAGACGATTTGAAAAGCCAAAAGTAGATTTGTATTACAAGTCTCGTTTGGATACAACCACCAAAAATACTTTTTGAAGAAACTCCGAGTGATTAGTTGAAGTACGTGCATCGCCCGCAATTGTGCACGGAGAAAATTAGTTCATTATTTCTCGCATTGCCATTAGCTTGATTGAGGCGTGCCCTGTTGACACTGTCGACATTTGCTACCCACCATTTGACCTTCTGAATATAACTTACCCGAATATTCGCGTTCTTTGCAAGGCTTCTACCCTCTACATAGAGGTAGTACTCTTTATAGAGATCCTGCTCTTGTTCGATGAACGGAGCGCTCGCTGCTCTTCCCAACTCGAACTATTAAGCTGATGTTCCGTTTGCTCCCCTCGTCAGTTGGCATTTGTCTCTTTGTTTGAATGCCAACGTGAAAACTTTTCTTTTTGTAGGTTGTTCTCTCTCTGAAATCAAGGTTCTTCTCCCCTCAAGCTCAGTTATTCCCATCTCAAAAAAGAAACACCACAATGGGTGTTATTGTTGAAGCTTGTTTTACGATAAAAAATTTCAACTTTCTGCAGAATTATTATGATTCCTCCAAGTATAATGTTTTTTGATTTTTGATTATAGGCGAAGCAAAGAGCTACTGTGAAATGGATGCTGTCGAAAGCCTTCAACAACCGGGTTCCGGAGAACCTACAGGAACCATTTTATCGGAACCACGAAGTAAGTTAACCTTATTAAGTGTTAAAAAAACTTACTGTAATGCTGTAGGATCCACGAGTTTTTGTGCAATCAGTTGAGGCTTGATTGGTCCCATAAGATCATCTTGAATAGTCCTCACGCCTTAGGAATGAGTATCAGAGGCCCACAGTCACCTTGAAACGACGCTTGAGTTAGGTCAGGGCCAATGATATTGGGGTCTATACTAGATTACTAGGCACCTCGTGTGGAAACCAAACGAGACTTACTATACCATTGAAGTAGTTTGATCTATTCCAAGAAGTGTGCATGATATTGATTATATTTTCTATGTGTTTGGTGAGTAGAGGTGACAACTTGTAAGGGATCGTTTTCCTAGTAATAATGACGATGAATAGAACCGTACATGAGAATTAAATTGCAACAAGTAACCCAGAGAAAAACTCAAACGAGAATACCAAATCAATTCGGTGCCCGAAATTTTTTACAAAATGATATTTACTCATCCACTATGAAAAAGTAACCGAGGACGACAAAATTTTCAAGATCTGAAGTCCTGAATGTCCTTCATTGAAGTCCTGAAAATATCCTTTAGCGCACATTAGCACAGCCTTTAGCGCAGTTAGCGCCTTCGCTCTACTTTCAGTGTTGTTTCACCCAACTTTCCTAATACACCAAGTTAGATGTATTCTGTTGAATGATTGATTGATTGATGTTTTTATTTATTGATCAGGGGAAAGTTAGGGCCTTGTGGCCCTCTCTTCCACTTCCCCTGAAAATATGAGTTTTACAATGATACCCTCTTACAATCATTTGATGACATTTAATATTAATCTAATAATCTTCTGAAAAAGTCTCATCTTCTGATCTATCTGGTTTCACTAGCTCTACTTCACTGTTTACAATTAATTTATAATGAAACATTATCTGAAACAAAATAAGGATTGCCTACTAGAATCGATTTTTCATTCTTCCGTTGCAACTTTGAAAGCCTCATTATTATCGCCCATAATGCCGACATTCCTCGTTTGAATGTGTTCGGGTAAGGTTTGCGATGGAGGTGGGCGAGAGAAAATGAATGATATGGCTAGCTCGACTGATTCTTGTTGCTCTGAGTATCACCAGGACACTCGTGGGCCGCCATGTAGGAGGCAAGGTGTAGGAAGTTAAGCAGGTTTTGTGAAAATTTACTATACCTTATCGCTAGCGTTTAATTTGTCTGTTTCCTCGTTTGCAGGATCAAGAACACCTGAAGCCCCAGCTGGTTCACCTGTTAGCCAATGCAGAGGTGTACTGCATGGCGTTGTCCAACATTTACTCTGACCCTAATTATAATAATTTGAACCACTGGGGCGTTCTCCAAGCACTCGCTCGCAAAGGCGTATATCTCTCCGATCCGCACATTACGGAGACCGTCCTCATACAAACTACACCTATAAAAATGGTGAGAGTCTGCTCCTTTCATTATTATACTATTATACATTTTCAAATAATAGAGTTCAATAAGAGTTTTTCGATAAGGTGGAAATGAGATAGACGAGTGACCGTAAGATATACTTACCTATTGAAAAATTAAGTCATCCTCTGCATCTTTCGGTAGAAATGTAATTTTTCTACTTCTTTATCAATGATTTTTTATTATCGTTTTTATTTTAGTACCTGTATGATTTTATTTTAATACCTGTACGATTATTAGGCACATGTTCAAAATCTACGGGCATCAGGCATCGTGGATGTAGATGAGCTTCCTTCCATATTATTTCGTCTGCATTTCAACGCTCAACTTCTTCCTCCTAACTCACTCAACGTTTTAAATTCCGCAGAGCGCCCATCAAGTGGTCATGCAAGCGGTGATGACGCTATACGCCAAAGAAGTAGCCACTCCCGAATTCGTCTACGCTGCCGTTAAACGACTGTTACCTTCAGGTGTCAGCGTGGATCCTCCGCAAGACTTCGAAAACGCACTCCTTTTTTGGATAAACCAAGTCACCTCCGCACTGACAACCCGATCTGAGCACGAAGGAGTAAGTTAGCAGAGGCATCAATTTGAAAACATGACGATCGTTACCTAGTCAAAGATCAGCTTTTAGTTAACTTAGCTGTCTATTGGTTGTCTAGTATATTTGAGACACTCGAGAAGAAACTCCTAAAGAACGAGCTTGTAGAGTTTATATTAATTATCTTATGATCTCAAAGAGAAGCGTGACTCAAATCATGACAGTATGGAGTATAGAACCTCGATTCCCTGTTCTTGGGGTTGGAAACCGTATGAAATACAGCCCAATCTTTCAGCCCATCTACCAAAAACATATCTCTTTTTCTTTTCTTTAATGTGATACACGATGAGACCCAATCAAGTCAGAACGAAATCAACTAGAATGACATTTGGCCGTAACTGTCTGGTTGAATCCGACTGAGTCAGAGAGTAAATCATCTCGCAACTCCTTGAGAATGAGTGTCCAAATGTGAGAAAATTCTCCTAGTGTACATTAGGCAACGTGCGTAAGGTAAACCAAGATCAGATAGCATCCCCCTTCCTAAGAAGAAACTTTATAGACCATCACGGTCCTACTGCAGGCCCATGTTGATATCGTTCTCTTCAGGTATTTAGGCGAGTCGGTCGGCTTGTTCTCCTTTGTTACGCCGCCGAGTTGCCTCATCGTCGTGAACAATGCTACCCTCCATAGATGGTATAATCAGGCTCATCTGTCTTACTTAGATAAAGCTTCCGAGATCCGAGTAGGAGGCTGCTTCGCGTTGATACAGCTGGGGAAATAATAGCGATTCTGATGAATGAAGTAAATCGAGAATGTAATGCAACTTTGAATGTGCCGAAAACAGCTTGCTGCAATATCTACTACGTCTGTTCCACCTAAATCATTCCTAAAATTTACGACAAACTATACTTTTAATCTTTAGTTTATTATTCAGACTAATAGGTACTCAAATATATTTGCTGAAAAAATAAAAAACCTTTTAAATTATACTTGTGACATATCTAGACTCTGTAATCAAATGTTTGCCACCCTGAAAAAACGTACCAAGAAAATCTGTAATTTTTACATAGGCACAACTCGGCCACGATTACTGCAAAGGGAGGCTGGTTGTGAGTAAATATGTAGGTATTTCAAAAATGATGAAGTTGGTATACCTCTTTTCTGTAACTACCTACTTTAGAGGTGATAGACCAGTATGAAATAATTTGATGAAACTGATGAATTTTCCGTTTGTGTCTTTGTCCATTTGCCTGATCATTTTTATATAATTTTCAGGGAGACCCTAAATGCCCCGAATTTCCTAAAGCCAACAGCCTCCAAGACCTGTGTGACGGCTCAAGCCTGGCAGCCCTCGTGTCCTTCTATTGCCCCGAAGAGCTCCACTGGTCGTCCATAATCGTTTCTCAGCTTCCCAACGTCTCAGACTGCGTCCGTAACCTTTCTCTAGTCAGCGAGTTCTGCTCCAAAGCTCTCCCCGCCAACATCTTTCACATGGCCCCCGAGGATATCTACTACATGCGGGGGTGAGTGCGACTTCGCTAATGAATCACGTTTGTTTGTATTAGAGGATTGACTGTCAACACGAATTCATTAGGAAAATACTCGCTGCAACGTTGATTTTCTTCCTTTTCCAGGTCCATGAGGCATAATCTAGTTGTATTTCTAGCCGATCTTTTCAACTTGCTCGAAATCCACCCCGCACCCTGTGTTACTCTCAACAGTGCCATGCGCCCTATGGTCAACGGTAAGCACCTTCTTCATTCCTTCATTTACGATTAATTTACATCACGAGAGCCAAATACTACAGTTAATGAAATTGTACCTGACTATTCAAATTTATCTAATTCCGACGTAAAAGTTAACAACCTCTACGTGTTAATCTAAATTCACTCGTAGATAGATATATTGTCAAGTTATGTTCTAATGACGATTTTTTTTTTAAATCGATATTGATGTTGCTTGCTTCCTGTTTTAAAAACAAGCCACATGTGCACTTGCTTTCCCCCGCTTAACACTTCTTTCGAAAACTCGTCAAGACTCAAAAACTCTTCTTTTTCTGATTTGTTCATTTTGTTGAGAACTAAGCAAGTGTTCATATCTATTATAGGTTCCCATTAGTTGTTAATTTTCTAAACTTCGTCTCTTTACGTAGCCTACAGTATTTAGTAGGTCTTGATTAGTTTACACGCGTAAATGAGAAAATGTTGGAGATTGATACATTTCATAATACACGTGTACTCGTAGAATAATCGAAAGAAACAGTACTTCAGAATTATAGTTGCTCAAAAATAGTTATCCAAATGATCACTAAAGCTGAATCGTTGCACAATAGCAGATAGTTTACTACATTTGAGGGCAAACGATCATGAAGATACAACGCAGAGGTAAAGTACAAATAACTGGTGTTGAATGTCGAATTAGGATTAAACCTGTATGTAACCACTGTTTCCCCTCCAAAACCTGAGGTTATTCAAGAACGTTGAATGTCGATAAATTTTGGCTGCGCGTGTAGGTAGTAATATCATTTTTGTGACGTATTTTTGTCGTTTTCCTTCATCTCTTTAGAAAAATAATTAGTAATCTAAGTTAGTGGCTTGCCATTAGGTGGGGGGAAGGGGGTTAATAAAATACGTCAATAATGATGCACCACGAGAATCTGCAGCATGCTTACTCGCATACTTTCTTGGAGTTTGAACAAAATATGCGAAAGAAATGAACAAAACAAAATGTGCGTAAGAAGTTAACACAACGCACTCACCTATCGTATTTGTGCTAGAATGGGTTATTTTCTGTGTAAATTCAATGGTTTTTATCTGTTCAACGTTCTTGAAATATACTTCTGGCTTTTGGCAGTGGAAGGGGGTGATTGTTGATAATCTATTCCACAAGAATTGAACATGCCATAGGTCAGGTTTAGAGGACGTTCTTTTCGAAATAACCCTTGGTTATCTGTTGGTATGTAACCGATTAAAGGACTTTGGTCAACACCAGGGGGCCCTTGGGTGAGGGGAATGAGCCCTAAGATGTTGTTTCTGTTAGCCGAAGGGAGGAACAGCCAAGGAGTTCCACATAAGAGGAGTCTGCCCCAGGCGGTCTCTGCCATCCCTGACCTGCGCAGCGGGATTGACTCGCCATCTTCCTTCTCAGGTGACCCGCCACAATCGCCTGGTGTTCCCAAAATCCCATATCCTTCGTCCTACAAACTACATGTAACACACCTATTCACAAATCCTGACGTGTCCCCCATCCCTGGTGTCAGCAGAGGCGCAACTACTTTTACCCTACGCTATTATATGGCAGTTTGAAGATCATGCAAGAAACATTGACGAGGACACTTTTCGTAGCTGGAAAGAGGTTGTGCTTGATGTGCTGGGAAGAGGTGTGTTGAATCGTACGTTGACACCTACTCATCAGTTTCTTGGTCTCATATAAAACCTATTCATTCCAAGTGTCAGCAATGACCAGCAAGAAACGGTTATGCTAAAGCGGCAGTAAAGCAGTAAATACATAAATATACCATCGGTGATCTAATGAGTTGCCATTTTTTTTACATTATCAGCACACCTGAGTGATCCAGGCATTTGAAAGACCAGTAGTCGAATATCCACCTCTGACAAAGATGTTGGCTAAAACAAAAATAGTGAAGCCATCAGTTTCGTAATTGAGGCTAACTTAAATACTGCTTCTGCCATCTCAAGATCATGGGCATAACTGTTAGCAAGTTCCAATAGAAGTCTATAGTGTAGGAATGTTCTTTTCAACAAGTTACTTTTTTGACACATTGCCTCTTCAGGACTTGAACAATTTTCGCTCCTGCTTTTGACAAGAACCCTGTATTGTTATAAAGAAATATGTTTCCAACTGTGAGAGTCAGTGTCTGTCATAAAAGAAAAAAAATAATAATAATATGAATATAAAATGTGCCAAAAAAAAAAAAAAGTGCTCGTAATTGTCAATATTGTCAGCAATGGAACCATCCTCCCTGTTGTCCTCTGCTGACGTCAGCAGAGCTCTTGACCTCTTCCTGCCCCAAATATCCCATTTGCTTCTTTGGCTGATCGTCGACTGCATCTGCATCTCCTGGTTGTGATTTTACTGTTTTATGTTTGTGTTTTCCTCACTAATGACCCCCCCCCCCCCCCTTGTGATTCCCTTTACATCCATCTTATTTGAGTGTTCACATGTGTAGTCAATAGAGTACAGCACTGTTTGTTGATCCAGCATGAATAAATTGGTACCATCAGATGATGAAGGTATTGAACTACTCAAATTGATGTAAGTTTTTCGTCAATCCATTTAAATTCATTCAACTTGAACTATAACCTTTATTATATTTTTTTGACATTATTACTTTAGGTAACGTTCAAAAACATGGCTTCTTCTCCTAATCAGAAACTAATAAATGAAAAGGAATAAGCTCATTGCAATTCGTCATCTCTCGGTACCTCAAAGTGTTTGCATGTGATGTTTTAATGTTCACAAATATTTGTATTTCACTTCCCACTAAAATGGTTCGACACACATGTCGCCAGTTTGTCTTAGTACTTATTAGTTTTAGGTCCCTTAGCATTCTACATGGTACATAGATGCTAGTGATTCGTTATTGAATGCGAATTGACAACGGTTTATGCTAAGTTTTAGTCTAGAACATTGTATTACATTGTTTCATAGCATTATTTGCCGTTTTGGTTTTTAGTAATTGTGCATTTAATTTTTATTGTTATGCTCCTCACATGACTTATCGTTGATGACTTTTTTTTATTGGCGGTTTTTGTTTTTTTCGTTGTACAAAGTCACACGATTAAATCACATTTTTAATCCGGAGTCATGAATATACCTGTTTCTGATTACTAATCATTACTTTTTCTTAAAATAAATATTGTTTTAGTTCTGCTTATAAAATGCATATATTTACTTCGTTGGCCAACATTTTTTTCATTTCTTCAACTATTTATTCCCTCTTTTTCTCAATTTCCACACTCAAGAACTTATTCCCTTTTCAGGTTCGCCTATTGTATCGTCTGGTAGCTTGAAGAAAAACCATTCGGGACATCAAGCAGAAAGTTCTAACGAGAACAGGTGAATTATTATTTCTATGACCAAATTATTGTAAACGTTCCACTTGAAAAAAAAAAAAGAACAATCTAGAATTTACATTAGGGAGAGGACCTAACAAATTTGGTGCAGTTGGCGAGCGTTTTCGACTTGAGGACGTCATTGTCAACCAACTAATCTATTAAACTAATTAGTTGGCTTGAAAATGACGTCTTCACGTTGAAAGCCGGATATTACCCTCTTTCAAATGTAGTTACAATGCCTTTACGGGACTAATCCTATACATTTACTTCCAATCTATAATCTCCTATCTATATAATAACCGACCTACGTCGAATCTATAATTTCATTAGCAACACATATATGAATCTACTCAAAATATGAATAAATATTTATAAATTTACTCTACATTTACTATTTAATGTTTATGAAGTCGGTTTCAAGTCCAGAGCAGTATTGGTCATGTATGAGGTCGATGACTAGATAAAGTTATGAATAGAAGGAATGACTGTGCAAACAATGGATTTCTCAGTAGAAGTGTTTTATATTATTACGTCATTCCACTTCATTTTGCAGATAAGATTGAAAGTAAGCGACATTTCTTACCGTCGTAGTTATTTGTTCTGGACATAGATAAGAACGCCTTCCTGGAGATCAATTGTGTTCGAAGCTGGCCGTCGTGTCACCTTGTAGACACATGTCTTCTGTGACAGGGAGTTGTTAGTTGGATTCAGGGTTTGATGACAAGTCGAGCTTATTGGTGTGAATTGGGAGTGTTATAGGAAGGGTTTTAGGAATTTGAAATATTATTACTTATTATCTTTGGTTGTGACAAGTCGGATTATCCAAGTGTACCCAGTTTGTTTTCAGTTATTGTCGTTTGTCCGCCCGTAATGTTTCAAGAGTTGCTATCGTTTTGGAACAGGCACCAACAACAAGGTGAAGACTTTGTCGTGCATCGCGGCCGCGGCGTTCCAACGTTGAGCTCCGTCATCGGCGACAGGAGCGAGCGGGAGACACCCGTGGCCGGCAAACCGACGCACTGGGAACCCCGAAAAACTTCGTTCGCCGGCCGTCGTTCCCGACGGAATTCTCTGTCGGACGACTCGCAGTTGACGCTCGAGAATTTCGGCGGTTCTCAAGAAAACCTCCATCTCCTTGGAAGGAATCCCGACAAGGAGCCGGCTGTTCACACAGGTCGGCGAGAGAGCGTGTCCCGGTCGTCAGTTTTAGACAACAACAGTGACGCACTGCACAATGCACTCCAAGACACGTCTTACACCCCTCCACAAGGTAGCCCCTCCTTACACGCTGCTCAGTCCATGAATATGAATAAAGCGCTTTCTGAAGCATCCACAACACTTTTTTCGAAGTACGAAATCTCGGCTTTGGTTGAATTCAGTCATTGGAGAATGTAATTTACAAATATCTCCACGGGACACTTTCCGAACATGAAATATACAGGGTGTTGCAGGTTAAGGTTGTCACCCCGCATAGATTAAGCTTGTTGAGCTTATTTCAGTCAGAAGTGCCCCATAGGCTTTTTTTTTTAGCGGCATTCTTGAAAAGAAAGAAAATACTAGAAGAAAGTCCTAGAAATGACTATAACTTCTTCATTTTTGTTCACTATTCCTTAAATCAACCTGTTTCCATTTCAGAAACAATCTCCCCTATTGGCCCCAAAAATTTGACAGTTTACGTTTCACGTATATCCGCGATGTCTTGGTAGTGGACAATTATCTAGGTGTCCCCTTTCTGGCTTTGAAGCCCAATTGGTCAAATTCGGGGAGATATGGGTGGCAATGTTTTTTTGAAACAACATTCAGGATATTTTGCAAATTAGGCGTAAGGGGTCTTAAGGCGAATCTTTTTATTTATTTTTTTCCCCTGCTACGTTTTGGATATTGAATTGATTGGAGTCCGGGACACTCCACAGTCAATGTTATCTAAATACTCTCGCTCCAAGGAATAATGGACCATTGTGGAAAAATTCACAGAGTTTTTGTTTTATTTTTCGGGGAGACAACCTGAAAATGGAAAACCCGATGAACTTGATGCAATTATGAGAATGCGTGGGCATGCATGGTAGGCAATTGAGCATGGTTATTACCCAACAACACTATTTAATTTTGTCTTGTAGTTGTCTACATTTATTGTTGGATTGATTGTTTTTTTTCCTAAAGAAACAATGGTAAAAACTGTTTTTCAAAGAGATTTTTGATGTAAAGGGGGGGATTCTTTGAGGAACGGGAGTAATCCTTGTTTTTGCTATGCATGTACTGATTGTCCTAGTTTCGGGGAAAACTCCTGTCTTATTTGCCGATATAATGCCTAATTGCCTTCTCCAGGTATGGAAATGGAGTTAGTCCTCTCAATTTGGGAAAGGGCGAGCCGGGAGCAGATAGGCTTTCTCCTGTAACTGATGGGAGTTTTTGTGCCTCCTGAATCATTTTTGACGTTTTTGGATTTGGATGCTTGTAAATCATTTGAGCCGAAATTCGTTGGTACATTTTGAGTGTGCATGGTTTTCATTATTCTGTTGTTTCACTTCAAACATAAATTCGATCGTCGTCACGAGACGTTTCAAATCAGGCCAGGTACGTACAGGAACTGAATCCCACCACTTCATTTCCGTTTTTTGCACATTTTGTACACTCTGCAGCCCAAGTGACGGCTGGCAAACCAACAACGTGGGAGTCGCGTCGTGGGTCTTTCGCTGGTCGGCGGTCGCGACGAAATTCCATCACGGACGACTCGCAACTTACTCTGGAGAATTTCGGTGGGTCTCAAGACAATCTTCAATTCCTGGGGAGGAACCCGGACAAAGAGCAGGTGGTTCACAGTGGGCGACGAGACAGCTACGTGCACGGGAGCAATGACGCACTGCACCACCCTGCACAAGGTATACATTTACCACCGCGTTCACTCACTCAGACTACTGAAAAATGAACAAAAATTAATAAGTGACGGAGTTATGGAGTTCTGCAATCGAAAATTTGATCAATCTTTGTGTAAATCCTTCATACGCACACGCATTTTGGTTGGTTATTCCTTGAATAATCAACCTATGTTTTCATGATAATGGTCAACCTCTCCGATTTGGCTCAAATTTTTTTCTGGACGTTTCATGATGTCTGATCAAAAAAGGTCAATGTCCGTCGCCGTACGCCGTCCGCCGTACGCCCGTCCATTGTCCACGCCGTTTTTGGTAGTAAAAAAATGTTCTAAAAATCTGAAATTTGGGTCGGGGTCTGTTCCCAGCCGAGATGGGTCCTCGAAACTTTTCAGCCCGATCGGACCAAATTGGAGGGGGTAGGGGTTTTTGATAAATGGATTTTCGAGATTTTGGGTGATTTAGGCGAGTGGGGTGTCATTTTCCACTAAATTTTGGACGCTGAATCCAATAAAATGGGTCCCAGAACAATTGGAACCCACTGGAAGAAGTAATGGGTCAAATTGGGTATTTATTACCCATGTGGGTGACTTCAGCCGAATAAAACAAACAAAACACATCGTCATATCCTGTTGTTTATAACCAGCTGTTAAACTTAGCAACCAATTTTGAGCAGTTGCCTACAATTCTTTTTACTGTCCGAGCTTTTTATTCGTACCATTCAATTCAATTTAATACAATTATTATAGCCTTCTAAATTACCTACGTTTTCTCAATATTATATTAGTAAATTAGTGTCGTAGTGCCCCATGATACACCCATCTTGAATATGTGTTTTCGGGATTTCTGCTACCTAGGCGAGTAGGGTGTCATTTTCCACTAAATTTTGGACGCTGAATTCAATGATGTGTGTCCCAGAACGATTGGCACCCACCGGAAGAAGTTATGGGTCAAAATGGGTATGTATCCACCCATTTGGTACCTGGGCGTGTGGGGTATCATATTCCACTAAATTTTTGGACCCTGAATCGATTGTTCAGTGTATTCGTATTTTTGTTCATATTGGGTTGCCTCCCATAAGTTGTTCACCCTCCCCCATTAAATAAATATGTCTTCTTATTTAGTTTAATTTGATTCATTTTTAGGCTAAGCAAGATTATAATTTCCATAACGAAAAAAGAGAAATTAGTTAACTCGTATCAGAAATTTATATGATACGGGATATGCTGCTCTCTCAAGAAACTCTTCAGATGCCTGGTGAAAAGCTCATATACGGGTTAAAAAAACCTCGAGCCGTGATCATTCATGGGTACGGCAGAAGACAGCGTTGGCCTTAACAAAGAAGTTATTATAAACGTTGACCTCCCCTGTTCCCAAATTACACGTAGGGTGAACAACCAATATCTTGTCATTTCTGAGATCCTCTTCAAAAATACTGAGACAAATAACAAAATGAGTGGTTAAACTTTCATAAGTAAAATTGAGAGGGGGTCTGTTAATAAATTTTTAGAACATCTCGTATCCGTACTGGTAGAATTGCATGCCCGATTGTATTTTTAGTGCCTGACGCTCCAACGAGAACGGTACTATCACGAAGTAATAGTTTCCTCGAGAACCAACGCAGGGCTGAAGACAACCGTAGTAGCGCAGGGATCCAGCAGATGTTATTAGACCCCAGCCCGCCTCCCACCCCTCCGCCAGCAGGTGGGTTAAGTAGTTTGTTTTTGAATTTTCGTGTGTTTTTCTTCGCATGAAGCATGCACACGTGTAAACCACGGCATTCATCACATTTTACGACCTCCTAAAGGTCATATCCATTTTTGTTCGTTCAGTTGAGATTTATTTTCGCCTTTTTACTGCTTGGTCAATTTAAATGTAACATTTTCTGCCCATGTTGTGTCTGAAAAGCTCAGTATGGAGGTATTCGCTATTAAGCCATGCTACTTAAATACAACGAATTTGCTACTTCAGCGTTACTTTAACTGATTTCTTCAACACCAATTTCGTTACAGAACCGCGACCGCCCGAAAGAGAAAAAAAAGTCACCACTTTTGCAGCGCTTCCCAATAACACGACCACTTGGCAACAGCAGTCGTTGGCAAATCAAAACAACGAACATCATGACAACGGTGAGTGGTGCTGCTGATTTATATGTTGTTTACTGCTGTCATCAAAACATCGCATACCTCAAGAAGAAGAGCCCGAAGCCCTCGTTTCTCCTTTTGGTTGGTTAGTCCTGAATAATCAACCTATGTTTCACCCCAATTTTTTTCTCTGGTGGCTAGATCAAAATAATTGTTCTTCCGACGTCCACGCCGTTTTTAGTAGTTACACATTTCTAAAAATCTGAAATTTTGGTCAAGGTTCCATTCTGGCTTTAGTTGGTCCTCAGAACTTTACAGCCTGATCGGACCAAATTTGGGGGTGGAGAGGGGGGTCCAAAATGTGTTTTTCGAAAAATGGATTTTCGAGATTCAAACTACGGATGCTGAACCCAATGGGATGGGCCCTAGACGATTGGCGCCCACTGGAAGTGGTAATGGGTCAAAATTAATATCTATTTACCTATTTCGAAAGTGGGATTTCGGGTTCTAGACTGTGGAGTATAATTAATCTATTGGAATATGTCCGGGACACTACACACTCACTGTTTCCCCCCATTTTCTCCACGCTTCTGGTCCGAGGAACCCCTGTGAATGAATTTGCTGCGTTTTTTATCATTTGTGTGGGGGTTGAACACTACTAAATGAAATCAGAGAATAATGCATCACTAAATTAGTTTTTAAAAGAATATTGAAAGTATAAAAAATATCGATATTATACAAAGTAGTAGAAGCTTTGATGCTTCAGCTTCATTTATGGTTTCGTTATCAGAGAGAATGAAAATATCCATTTTTTAGAAACCCTCTGTATCGTCCTGATTTATTATTTCATGTCCCTTATCCAGGAACGAACGATGCGACCGACAATGGCGTCATGACGTCCCAATTGGTCAACATTCGTCTCAAATTGGAAGAGAAGCGAAGGCGGATCGAAAGCGAAAAACGACGAATGGAAGCTCAGTTGAGCCGACAGCGACAAAAAGTAGGCAAAGCCGCGTTCTTGCAAGCTGTAACCAAGGTGAGAGGTTCACTAACTTTTCATTCTTTTAACCGCATTATGACTCATGATTTGACCTCTCCTTTCCTGACTTCTTTTCTTTCATGCTCCTTCACGATTTTCACGTAGATTGAAATGTAATTTAACAATAATTGCCGACTAGATTCAGCAATATTTTCAAACCGAAATCTAAACTATTAATATCGGAATGCTCTAGAATATCTAAAACATTGAAAAACATAGACCTTATATGTGGTTTTTTACGGATTTTGACCAAAAAAGTGAGAATTTCTGATTGGTTGTGACGAGAGTTGCGTGACTTCATCGTCTTAGCTACAAGCCAAAAAGAGTAAAATAAGTAGAATTTTTATCCAACACGTTTTCTCAAACTGATATTGTTAGCAACGTGGTTAATCATATTAAATTTGAGCTTATTTGAGGATTTTCCCTGTTTTTATCGAAAAATGTAACACTTTAACCAAAATTTAAATGCTCTGTTGCATCAAAACCAAAGACACCCTTTTGAATTTCTTTCGAAGCTCCACATGCTGAAATCGCAAGTGAGCCATGACCTTAATTGTTGCTTTTTCTTTTTCTTTCAATACTTACATAGTAAAGTCTTTAGGCTTTTTGAGTTTTGTTTTTTTGGTAGTACTCAGAGCTGGTTCTCACAGGATGGTGTAGTTTATCAATCTTTCTTTAGTTGGTACTACCTAGCTTTTTTGTAGACGAGGCGTTGCTTTATATATAGAATTACTTTTCAAAAGTGTGGGGTTAGTTCTGATAGGCCCATTCGAACACGTTAGCGGAAGCCTCCGTTTTACCTAAACGCATAAAATATCTTAGGTTGCTTCCACTAATGTAAATATTAGAAATTAGAAAAATTAATTCTTCTAATTTTTTGTTTCGGAAGTGGTCTTGTTAGTCATAATGTTGGAAGGCACAGAAATAGCAAAAATCAAACAATTCATTGCATTTTCAACAAGAAAAAAAAAATAGGAAAATATTTGAAGTATTTCAAGCTGTTTCCAAATTTTTAACTTAATACTGTTGATAGGTTAGTATTTTAAGAAAAAATGAAAGAATAGAATATTTGATTTGTGATTTTTAATTTTTGCTAGAATGATTAGCTTTTGAATAAACATTATACCAAAATATGAAAATCTCGAATCATTTTTTGAAACATGCAGGACATTTTCTAGAAATATCTATTTAAAAAACAGGGCGAATTTTTTAATGAAATACTCACCAATACTTGTGAATGTTAGTGCAATTTAAAAACTCTCATAATCGTCTTATGAATTATACATTTTGTAAAATAATGTAAATTATTGTTTAAATCTAGTTATTTCTAACTAGCGCACTTGGGTACTCACGAATCACCAGTTTCACTGAATTGATAAACACAAGCTGGCCAGCACAAACCGGTGATGGAAATAGATTAGTTACAACACTTAGTATTTAAATTCACCTCGACTTACCACAATGGCTTACATATATCAAACAAAAGCTCATCATTTGGAAGAAGTTCGATTCTGTAAGCGAAATTTTGATATATTCCCCGTTGAGGAGGACTAATACAGATTCGCAATAGGCGATATTACTATTTATTCTTGAGATTCCGTTCATTTACTCTTTTTACTTTAATTTTTCTCAATTATGATATCCTTGAATGTTTTGACTTAGTGAATATAGCGTGATGAATTTTTTAATCATCGTATTCTTTTATGTCGATTAGTCTTTATAACAAGCTGGAGAGAGTAGTATGGAACGTAAATAAATTATGAGTTCTAAACGTCTGAAGATACTGTGTTTAATTCTATTGTTGGGAAAATGTATACGAGTTCAATTTATGGGATTTCAATCGGGTTTACCCGTGGGTCAAAAACTTACCAATTCGGCTTGTGTTTTTTTCTCTATTTATGGTGAAACCATTGTCAGATTCACGAAATGAGAAAATTTGCTAAGCAAATGCTGGGCTGCAGTCTTGATCGGCAGGGCTGGCCCTAAATGATAATCTTGATCTTCTTATTTATAATTTTATTTTATTAAAAAATGCAAATATTTGAATGGGTCTGCGTACATTCCCTTCCTTTGTACACATTGAACTGGGTGGGAGCGTCATCCTCAAGATGATCCAAATCACAAATTCATTTACACATATTACCTTTGCGCCGCCACAACATAAACCCGATTTTCCAGTAATTGAATCAAATCGACCTGTACACGTCTCCAGCTGTTAGTAAGCACTTGTCTTCATAATTGCATGCCGTTGAACGGGTTTGGTAACGTATTTTGGGTGGTGGCTTAGGGCAAGGTGGTCAAGTCTCCTGAATCGGATCCAGGGCATGAAACGCAGCCTGAAGGCGCCTCGCAGGACAAACCCGCGCGACCCTTCTCCTTACAGGTACTGTACATAGTTGTTCGACTTCTAAGCAACGCGTTATTTTCGTGTAAATTCCTCCTCGTTGACCACTGTAGTCGGCACAATTGGCTTCCTTTGCGTCCAGATAATTTCTTGATCTTGATGCCGTTTTACGTACGTATCACCTTGTTCACTTGACAGACGTAGAATTGTGCTCTAGTAGCTACAAACTAGTACGAGCGTTTGGCTACTCCTTCTATACAAGTAGTCACGGCTCCACTATTCATATTGGCCGTTTGTAGTATCTAATGCCAGACTTGGTCCTCAGTACCAGATTCCTTGCCTAGTGCTGTTTCATGTACAAAAAATCGATATCCCTTGTTGGTACGTCCCTTTAGACATTAGTGAGTTGACTAGTCCATTCTCAAGGTGAACCGTTGAGGTCATTTGTGAAAACAGCCAGAAATCAGAAATAATCCAGTGCCCTGGCTTGAAAATTTTTCTGATCACTCCTGACACTTCTTTCGAAAGTGAGGAGAGCTTCATTAAGAAGGAATAGATGCCTTAATTGTAGCTCAACGGCTCCTTTGTTTTCTAGCCACTGCACTCTAGTATTTGTGATAGTCGCGTCCATTAAAGAACTTGATTCGTATAAATATTTTGGTATTGCTTCTATATCACGCTCATTCGGAACTTTTTCTTGAACTTCCAGGATATCACAGAAGTTGAGCAGAAGTGGTTGTCAGGTGACGGTTTTACGGAAGAAAGGAAAACACCCGACATGGAAAACATGGACATTGAGACGTACCAACAGTCTATAGCTCAGTAAGTTGTGTGCCATGTATGGCGTTGTCCTCTTGTGGAGTGCTGGGTTGATTTTTGAATTGTTATTTTTAAGTTGCTGAAAAAAACATCGCCTATTTTTTTCATTTTTTGTTCTCTTTTTGTAGGATGAATTCTAGTTTGCATGAGATACAAGCAGATTTACAGAGGCTTGCAAATCAACAGAATCAACTGCAAAGTGGCACTCACTCGGGGGCGCAAAATAACGTTAGTAATATGCATGGGGGCCCGGTGCTGCAACAGTCGCAACCCCCTCAACTTCAGAGTTTCGCGTCGCTCCATCACAACAACCAGTACAGCACCCAGCACATCAATTTCAACAACCAACCCCCCAATAATCCGATGATGTATAGCAACCAGGGGCCTCCAACACCGCCGATGCAGAGCTACCAGAACCACGAATACTACAACGGCCGCTCAATGGGGTACAACTCCCATTTGCAACAGCAACAACAGCAGATGCAGCAAATGCACAGTCTTATGTCTACAGCTAGTAATCCTCAGCAGTTCAACAATCAACAGCAGTGGCATAGTTTGAACCAGCAAACGCCGCCACCTCAGCCTCCTCAGCCCAATTACAACACCTACACGCCCAGGTAGAGTACAGTCATCTTCATGGTCGATTTGTTCAATCTGTTCCTATTACTCGAAAATCGGCCTCATCAGGTTGAGTGAACAAGGAGCAGAATGAGCAGCCTCATTTGTCATTCAATATCAGAATTGGGCCATCTTGATCTCTAATTGGGATTACGGATTTTACCGGAATTACCGGAAATGTACCACCAAATTGGTTGTACCTTCCCACATTTGAGTTTTTAAACTAATTCGTATTCATAAAATCCGTCAGTTTTTAGCCGTGGGTACATCCCATTGAAGAAAATAAACCAATATCTGTATACTTAGTAACATTTGATTAATTTGGCCCAATTGTTGATGGAGTTGGAGATCACATCATTCTTGCCAGTGTTATTCCCATTCCAAGGGCTTTCGACCCCAGGGCGCTTCTCACAAATGGGAAATGAGTGAAATGTAATGATTCAAGAAAACTCGTGGTTTCCGAATTAGTCTGAACGTGTGGCGAGTAGATTTTGTGAACTCCATTTAGCGTCACCCTATCCCGTACGTGGCATAGAGCGGCTACACAGCAAAAGAAATACAGTAATGGAAGATTCTCGAACAGACCTCGTATGTAACATATTACGCTAACTTTGAGTGCTAAATTATCTGTGTGGAGTGTTTGTTTCCTCACCGTGTAAATGGCACTTTCAAATCGTTCCACTTTATGTCTGTAAGAATGTCACTCTATGGTCACGTTTGTAGTTACGTTCCCCATGTTCATTCGGAGCGCATAAGGAACTTACGTGTCCTTCGCAATCTCAAAAATTGCGGATGAAAGGGAACCAGCGGCTGTATTCTCCACAACTGACACCTCCATCCTCTTGGTCACCATCACTCCTCCTCTACCGTCTACTCCATCAACAACCACTCCTCTCCCACCGCTCCATCCAGCATCACCTCCTTTTCCTCCTCATCTTCAATTTCAACCTCCTTTACTCTCATTCTGTGTCTCACTGGTCTCTTTATCAGATCATGTGGTATATAATCTCAGTTGGCGTAAGTATTGAAAGACATGAACCAGCATATGGGCGGCTTCAATGATCACAAGCCTCGTAACAACGGTTATTTTTCTTCTAACTCTGTGGCTTCAATTTTTGAGATTCGCCAGTAGTTATTACATTTTTTTGCTAGCTTGAACTTTGCTAATTTATCGAGCACATACTTCATTCTCCACAAGTTTCGTTGAACGCAGTTTGAATTCATCCTATCATATCCTCACGAGAAACAGTTTACTTCGCTAGTGGTGATCAACTTCATTGTATGCGATTCACGATGTTAGTGGCATCTTGAACAGTCATCTCACGCTCATATGCTCGGATCATACTATCAACGAACTGCTGGGATTACTCCAAAACCAGATCGATTCAATGGAGTCAATTCATGTCTTCTTTTGCATGTTTAGGTCGACGAGCCGTTTTCTAGCTAATTTTGAATTGATTTGCGTATTTTAGTGACTCTAAACGTTTTAGTGGATGAAAATGCGTCTTTTTTGTGATCTAGTGATCCAGCTGGTCCTGTAAAAACTGAAAATCAGGCCACAAATTCAATTTATTTTAAGTACCGTTTCAATACACGGGTTTTGGCCATTTTGAACGAACCATAATTATGATAAAACCTGGAATCTTCTGATTGAGCTTCTTCGGTATGGGGATGATGAGATATTCGGGGATAATTAATATCAATCAGCTTTTTGAAAGAGAGAAATTTGAGAAATGTAACTTTGATGATTTGCGCTGATTCTATGCAATTGTTTCATTTGCTAGCATGATCTATAATAGTTAGTTGCTACCGACTGATTCTTCATAAGTCTATTAATGTAAATTCCGTAGTGATGACTTCAATGGAGTGAATTAAGCTAATACGAATTTATTCGAACTAAGTTGTAAATAGGGTGGTTGCTGGTCGTAGCCAACTAGGGTGTAGTTTGCCTTCTGGAGAATCTTACGTTATTGTGTTCCAATTTAGGGAATGCGCGTTATTTTTCAAAGTTTGGAGAAGTTGGGGAACTTTCTGTTCTTTTCGAACCCACCAACCACAAAGAGAAAAGAAAAACACCCAATTAATGGTGAGCTCTGAAATAATGTTCAATACTAATCGTTTAAATTAATCCTGCAGCCCGAGGTACGCCCAAGGCTTCAGTCTTCACGACTATGACGACGGCTACTCGACGAGGCAGGAGGCCCAACAAACAGGGGAGTTTTACCTTCACGAGCCTGCACCAATGCCGCAACGACGGAATTGGGGCCAGCCGTATACCCCCGAAACTACCTCTTGGGCCAAGTAAGTTTTTGATTGTGTGGTGTGTAAATGTCACTGTTGATTAATGAACATACTGCTCTATTCGCTCTGATTGAAAATTCTTACTGATTACTGGGGACGTTTGTACTCGTACGTTCATTTTCAAGTTGCAGGGTAGCGAGAATTATGAACATTATCGTTAGACTGAAAATGTCCCGAAAAAAAAAAAAAATCTTATCACCTATATTATAAAAGATCAAATCAAAAAAGGCATTTTTGATCTAAAGCCTTAAATGATCTACAACTATCCGAGAACGTATTAGGTGAGTAGGCTTGGTTGCATTAGGATTGGGTAAAGTAATGGTAATGCGTAACTTGCCTGGTGTAGTGAGCGAGTGTTATTGTCAAGGGATATGCTAAGTTTTGCTCAGACGTTTTTCACCTGAAGTATGAATGGATGAAATGTTTTATTTGTAGATGCAACGACATTCAAAATCATAAAATTATAAACAAAATTAAATTATTCAAAACGAAATGATTATTTTCAGTATGAAAGCATTAGAATTTTGTAATAGCAAAATAAATGAAGCACCACCGGTGAAAATCAAAAGATTATACAACGGCACAGCTCAACTAATGCAGAAGACCTTCATTGAAAAAAAAACTGTCTATTCCGGATACATAATTTATTCTAAGAAGAGAAGAAAGGAAATCATTAGATCATTGAGCTTTTGAACTACTGAAAAACGTACCGTTCAATGCATAACTAACTGTTACTGTGTTAACTGTAATACAAGGAAATTGTTACCGAAGATGAAGGAGGCGGGAGCTAAAGTGATAAATGTGCATTTTCATTTTAAGTTTATCTGAATATAAATGGGAAGAAATTGATTGAAGTAGAGACTTCATTTGAAGTCATGAAAATTCATCCGAACGGGTACAAACTTCAAGAAATTGAATTTTGAAAGTGGGTTTTCGAGATTTATAGTACCTTTGCGTGTGGTGTATCATTTTCTACTAAATTTAGGACGCTGAACTCAATGAAACGGGTCCCAGAACGATTAGCGCCCACCGATAGAGGTTAAGGGTCCAAATGGGTATCTATCTACCCATTTCGAATGTGTGTTTTCGAGATTTCTGGTACCTAGGCGTGTGGGGTATCATTTTACACTAAATTTTGGACACTGAATCGATTGGAATGAATGTTCTTGCTCCTGGTCGAGAAATAACCAACCCCTGTGAATGAATTTACAGGGTTTCAAGTTCACAATTTCCTAATTTTCTGTTCCTAGCACCGCCCGACGAGAGGCTGGTTCGTTGAGCAGTTCGCCAAAACAGCACCACTTCATGCACAACGGCGGCGGTGAGAACGGAGGAGGAGCCTACCGGACGGCGTCGTCGCCCTCGCTCGGCCCCGCCCCGACGCCGCCGCCGAGAACCTCCGTTAACCACGCACCCCTCCCAGCCCCGCCCGCAGACGACATGGAACCCCAGAGCATATCTTTCATAGGTGAGTCCGTCGCTTCACAATAAGGTTATATTTTTTTAAATTACGCTCATTGGTACCATAATTCCTTTCTGCAATCCCATGTGAACCAAGCCAGGAACCTCGAGCCGAATGTGACGGCCATTCAATACGAGTTTACATACGATCCGATTGCTTCCACATGCAGAAAAAAACCTTACATTCGCATTTTGTAATAATCCACACGTGGTACTTCACTGTCATCAACTATATTCTCATCACAAGTCCAAAATATTGGTTAAACGCCATTCAGATGTATATTGCGTTGGCGAAACTGTGTACCTAATTGAAAATCCACTGCCAATTGAATGGCTCAGCAAAGTCATGGAGTTTGATGCACCGAAAAGAAAGCGTTATTTTTATTTATTTTTTTAATCTTTATTTCAGATGCTGTTATCATTTTTATTTTCACCTCCTGAGAATGACGAGTTTTTTAAATATTCTAAAATTTGAGAAGGCTGGAGGATATTCCAAGTTGTGTTGCTTCCTCTTGGCAACGCCACGAGCTCGGGCCTTCAAATGGCGCTTTTTGTTCAATCAACAGTTATTTTCCAATTGCGACTGAAAGGCCCTGTACCACCTTCTTTTAATGCGGCCTTACCATTCGAAATGAGATACCAATACGAAAGCACCATTTCACGTTATCACATGCCTGTCACCGTCACATAAATATGCTCAATTCATCCTACACTCTTGACCTATTTTTCTGCCTTGTTATCTGTGCAATCTCACTGACAAAAATGTTTTTCCACTGCTGGTCGATTAACTGTTTCTCAAGACTCACTTTGTGAAGACGGTAAGTCTTCCTCGCTGCCTTGGTTCTGAGTGAGCGTATAGGATTCATTATTCATTCTGTAAAAAATCACCCTCATCGAAATAGTTTCATCTTTCGTATTTTTGTTCTTGTTTTGTCGTGTGTAGTTGACCGCCATAAATTGCGGCTTCAATTCGGCTTCTTTTGTTGACGTAGACTGCCTACCGTATACGATCAATAACAAGTATTTTGAGTTGTTGAATTTTGCATAAAAATAACTAGAATTTAGTAGTTGGTATTCACAGAAAGGCTCAATTTGGGTGTCCCAATGTTGTCAATTAATGGGCTAAAACAAAAAGTGCTAAACTTCGTGATTTTGTGTATATATTCAGATTCCACACTAGATTTTATCGAAAATAGAACCCTGAGCCGATTTTTTTTCTTTGACGCGCGCAGCCCCTTCTGCAATCATGGAGAGATGGTGTTTGGTTTTTAAAAAGTTAATTTACTGCTAAAAGCTTTTTTAGTTTCATAATTTCCGATTGCAATCTTTGTTTTGCATCTCCAACGTTCAGCACCTCGTTACGGCACCTTTTGACTCTTATTTCTCTTCACAGGATCCGGAGACGATGAGCAACAGTTGAATTCGGGTCTGAGCAAATTGAATATCACCTCCGGTAGTCGAACATACAGGATACCGTCGCCCACAAGGACGTACACGCCCGTTCGAAACTCGTTCTCTCAGCAGCACGAGAAACCCGAACAAGGTTTCTACATTTCTTTCGACGATGACGAGCCGCCAAAAAGACCCAAACCTCCTCTTCGGACGAAACGGATGTCCCCAAAGAAGGTAATTCTTCTTTTTAGGGTTTTTGCTGCACGAGGCCAAAACAGTCGCACTCGTTTAGGCTCTTGTTTTGCTGAATTTTCGCTTCCACTGCTTTGAAGATGATTGGAATTAGAAGAAGTACGATCACGAGTGTCTATCCAGGAAACCCGTAAGGAGCGCACTCTTGGTTGAGAGAATTCGATTTAAGAGAATAATATAAAGCAAAATAAAATCCCAATCCCTTCAGCGCCAAAAAATTAAATGGAAAGCTCCCATTTCGATTCATGGGCATTCGACTTCATAGTGGACGTCAATGGGGCGGGTAACAAATTGGGGTCGACTATCGTTTGAATGGAATAATGTGTGGCGCAAAAGTGTCAGTTTGTTCACTTATGAACTTTTTGGAGAAATTTTAGTTTGTTTTCAAATTTAGAACAGAGCCGTCAAGTTCCATTTCACATGATCGCCAAAGTCTAACGTGGATTCTCCTCATTGCAAACACCAAATGTTAATGTGGCGCGAGTGAAACTAATGTTTTTTGAAAAACTAGCTGGCAACACCATCAAAATAGCAGGGGCCCAGGTCTGGGTTGAAATGCATGGTACCTTCTCTTGCATTTGCCTTTACCTTTGCCTTTCCTCGCTTGAAACGGTCGAAGACTTATTACTAACAATGAAGCTCAAGATTAAACAGGAAATGTGCAAGATTGTACGCCAACCTATTTCAGTGAATTGTCCTGTTTACCTAATGTCCATCGCTCAATCATGCTAGGTCTTTGATGGGGAAAATCGATCGCCCCGGTCAACCTCTCGCGGCCAGCATAAGTTGATGGGACACTCCTCGACTAAACTCGCCAAATGAACGCGTGTTGTAGTTTCAATCTTAAAGTGAACGAGCCTAAGCAACATTTATTGGAACTTGTTTTGAATTTCGTCGAGTTCCTACACGTTATTGTCATTTTTGGTTGGTTATTCCTTGAATAATCAACTCATGTTTTCATGCAAAAAGTTCTCAATCTCTCCGATTCGGAAAAAAAAAAAAAAAAAACCGGGTGTTTCAAGGTATCTAAATTGAAGAAAGCAAATGTCCGTCCGCCGTCCACGCCGATTTTGGTAGTAGAAAAATTTATAAAACTCTGAAATTCGGGTCAGGGACTAGCTTCGAGATTTTCGGCAATCTAGGCGTGTGGGGTATAATTTTCGACTACATTTTGGATTCTGAATCCAATGAGAGGGGTCTCGGAACGATTGGCGCCCACCGGAAGAGGTTATGGGTCCAAATGGGTATCTATCTACGCATTTCGATTGTCTGTTTTCGAGATTTCTGGTACCTAGGCGTGTGGTGTATCATTTTCCACTAAATGTTGTACGCTGAATCGATTGGAATGAGTTTTATGCTCCAGGTTCGAGGAATAACCAACCCCTGTGACTTTAGAAATCAGATTCGTCAAGTTTATATTTTATATGAATGTGAAACGGAAGCACTGAGCACTTTTTGCATTAATTTGATACATGCCGCTGCATTTTGTTCGCTTGAACGACTACCGCACCTGTTGGCTTCCACAGGAACGATCACTCACGCAAACGCTAGAGTCCAGTAACGTAAGACAGCTTCCCGTTGCCGACGAGCCGCCCATCACGCCGATGAAGGTGCCACCCCCGTCGAGGGTGAGCCCCCCTGAACCGCAGCCACCCCCGAGGCGGCAGGAGGTTGAGTCCCGCCTCCAACCCGTCGTCCATCATCAGCAGCACTCCGAACCCGAGCCCATCGTCATAGGAGCCACCGCTGATCCAGTAAGTACTTGTCCAAAACAGGTTCCAGTAGGCGCGTCGATAGATGGCACCAGGTAGATGCTTACCTCAATCTCTGCCACTGACTCTATTAACACCATGCTGGTTTCCAAGAGTAATGACGTGTCGCTTCGGTAATAAAATATGCCATAGGCCAATATTGTTGTTGTTGTTGCTAAGTAAAGTAAAAGTGCGTTTATAAAATGGTTAAAGCTCTGTTGCGCCAAAATACCTTTGTCACTTCCGTTGTAAGTCACAATCAAGCCCCATGTTTGCTTTGTACCACCTTTGACGAGTGACGAGTTTGATATGCGTAACATTTGTAAGAAATAACCCTCCACCCCTAATTTTTCCAGATCATTGTTTATTTCTAAACATTTAAATATATTATTTTAAATATTTTCTTTGTACACTTATGGTGAACACATTATTTGCAGGGCGCTCTCGACGAAATGGAAAAGAAGAAAGAGCGGATTTTGATGCTCTCACTTCAAAGGAGGCAGCAAGCTGAGGAAGACCGCAATAGGAAAGAAATGGAATTGGCGCGGAGAAGAGAGGAGGAGAAAGCTAAAGAAGAAGAGAAACTAAGGAAGAAAGAAGAAGAGAAGAGGAGACGAGCTGTGATCCTAGAACAGTACAAGATGAAAAAAGCAATTGAAGAAGCTGAACGAGAAGTAAGTTGATAATTCTCTAACTATTCGTAACTATGTCGTCTCTTTGCTAGGAATGTTGATCCTAGTGTCAGAAAAAACGTTGTCCAACGTCAATTTAGGTGTAACTGTGGGCAGGTCTCCAACTGGTGTGAAATTGATGTAGTGTAGAGACCCAGCTGTGGGTTTGTTACAAGCAACATCTTGTTTAGCTCCTCCATCAATTGAATATTTAGAACCAGCAAAACCACATTGGAGATTTTAGAGAGAGGCTTAGTTGCCAGGAATTCCAATGACTGTTAATTACCTTTTTGCCTACTTGTCTCTGAAAGGGTTCCCATCTAGAAACCGAGAGTGACTTAGTGGATATCTATGCCTTCCCCCTTTGCCTTTTTTTCTTGCTCTCAGTTGGTGGAAACCCTCTCCCCCTGGAGAATGGGAAATTGCTGCTGATCATCTCTGCTGAATACCTATTTTGGGTGTTTTTATGGTAACTGGTTGCATTGTTGCCCTTGAGCAATTTAGGTGACAGACCAACAAAAAATAATTAATTTTTTTAGGGTAAACAAGTAGACAAAGAGCTCCTGAACTCGCTGAAGAACAGCGGCATCAGCGGAGGAAGCGCTGGCAACAGTGGTGGCCCACGCATGCGCCAACGAGCCCAACCGTCTAGGCCACGACCCAAGACGATTCACATAGACTCAGGGCACGACTCTCATGACGGCACCATGACTCCCAGCCGTGGCAAGAAAGGCTCCTCGTCCAACCTGTCGGGTGAGTCTCTTTGCCGACCTAATCACCAACTCACTTTTATTCATTTCGCGCGCATGGTATTCGACTTTTACCTCCAGTCAACATTGTTGTACTGAGCATGCAATCATCATTTTGTGGTACTATGTTTTCTTTAGATATATATGACCTTGGTTTAATTTATTATTGGTGTAGCCGGCTTCTAGTACCTACTGTTTCTGAAAAAAATAGTACCGGGCATGCAGTGTATCAAGTAATTCAGAATTATTCGGAAATATATTGGCCCCCTAAACTTCCCCTCGCTTGCATCGTCCACCAGACGTGGGTTTTACTTGAGCGACCGTTTCATTTCTCTCTATTACTTTGAAAAACAGGGTCATAAGGTCACAATATAAAAACCTTCATTAAATTAATTGAATTTTAAAAACGTGGTTTTGAAATCACACATCTTGATGTATTCTTACGGTTTTGAATTTGTCGGGGAATTCTAAAGGCTCTTGATCCAGACGAACGGAATGATGCGGCGTACAGCTTTAAACTAAAAAACTGCACTAACAATTCGAATATTGAAGATTTGTTTTTAATAAGCCTTATTATGTGTCATTGTTTCGATATAGTTAGATACATTTACATACATACAGATACATAATACATTTATATTGGATAATTTAAATTTACGGGACATGATACATTTTTTCTTTAGAGATTCAATTCACAAACATTATTTCCCAAAAAAAAATAATGGAATTTTTAGTTTTTCGTCTACTAGAACACTTATTTTTTTACCGAGACTTGAGGTTTGCATCTAAGGTTGCTCTTCCCAACGGTACAGTTACTTTCGGTACAGTTTTATTTATTTAGTCCTCTGTTTTAATGTCGTCATCATTTTTATTGACTTCACTGCATGTGTAGCTTTCAACTCGACGATGAGACGTGATTACTATCGGGGTTCGCAAGACTGTTTAGTGGAAACACGGAAGCCATCGAGCAGCTCTCGTCTGTACACAGGTAATTTGTCCCCTTTCGTTTCCTTAAAACTAGAATGAAGGCCCATTCCATGTCGAATCTCATTATAAGCGATCATTTTCACCCTGAAGTCGATGTACTCCGCCAGCGGACGATACGGTACAGTAATTTGTGTGTCTTGTCCCTTCTGTCTATCGTTCTTCGTGTAATGACCGAGTTTGAATTTTAAATCATTTTTTGCGTTTGATTGCCATAAAACCCACTCCCTTCTGTCCGCTACATCCTGCCTGATGAAAAAAGGCGATCTAGTCAAAATCTCCAGCATGATTTCGGAAGAATATTAATTCACTCATACTTACTTCCTTGAGACTATTTATCACTAGGTTTGCCAACTACGTGCATGAAATTCCAATAAAATTGTATGTTATCTCAGTGAAGAGATCCAATGTTTGTCATACTATTCGTTTTCGATACACCCGAGAAAATGATGTTCCATCCCCATTTTGTAATAATTTCGAGTTGGCACGGAGGTACATCAGATAGTGTGAGAGGAACTAAGGGCGGGATTGAAGAAAATTGAACTACCAAAAATGAACCACTCAGGGCTTTCTCCATGTTGAAACAACTTCCTGAAATTACGCAACTTCACTGAAATTTACAATTACATGATAATTCTCAAAAAGTCCTATTTGTTGTGAATTTTCTCGAATTGCCTTCTCGTGTAAAATTTCCCTAAACCCTCACGATGTACGGAATGAACTGATGGACTGAACAAGTTCAATATTCGGATTCGTATGACCTGGGATTTCATCGAAAGTTATTTCTATATTAGTGTGGCTGTTCAGGGTTGTAATTGTGGAATCCATCTTCCTTTGTGGCTTTCTCCCAAGTTTCCTGTCGTTCGTTCGTATTTCGTGCCTATGACGGACGCTTGAAGTCTAAATTGATGAGGGACTCTTGTACTATCGCCCCTCTCTGAAAATAATTCTAATACTTCATTTAGGTATCATTTACTGAGATGCGAGTTATTGAAAACGTCTATGAAGTTCGAGCTCTGTTTCCTGAACGATGCCTGTCTTATGTACCCTCCCCATTCCGCCTCTATATGTTATGCATTTCATGTTTCTCGTTACTTGAAAATCAAACATAGGATTTTGATGCCTTGGAAATAGTGGCTCTCTGCAACGTCGTGGGACATTTCATAAGGAGCCTGTTTCTTATAATCTCGAAAGCTACACAAAATATTCCTCTCCGAAACTATGGGCTTTTCACGTTTTACTAAGATTACTTGAGCACTTGAACACATAAATTGAACCGGTAGCTGGTCGATCACGATCTTGCCTACAAATTCACCTCACTATCACCACCACAAAGTTTCTTATTCGCAAGTGTGCGAGTATCACGCGTGTTTGTGATTTTTGTCGTCATGACGAGGTTTGGATTTAACGTGAAATCTCCCTTATCCCCTTGTGTACTTAAATACAAAGAATCTGGAGAAATACCGCTCCTACCCTGTGAGGAGTTTGATAGTTACCATCATAAGAGATAGATTAACTCGACCTCTATCTTGTTCGGGAGAGAGTTCCAGAGGGATGAGTTTGTTTTCAGTAGGACAGACCTAGAGCGAGTCAGACTAGCTGCTGATCAGCTTGGGCTGAAGCAGCTCATCAGTTGATTCACAGCTCTATCTATCCACTAGTACGTTGAACCTCGTAACCTGTACCTATCATTTTCGTCTGATAAGGTGACAACCTAACGCAATATAGAGGTCCCAGTGAGTTCACTCTATTGAAATAGAATGGTCCTACTCTTCTTGAGGTCTTTCTTAACGGACAGTGAAAAATAGGTATATTCAAGAAATCTCTCTGGAACTCTCTGATTCCCTCCCCCTCCCACTTGGAACTTGTCTGCGAGCTGGCAGGAGTTGCTCACATTTGTTTAGTTCGTCACTTTGGTGTGGATATTGGCACGTCTGTGTGAGGCTTGGAGTTCTGTGTTGTTTCTTTCAGAAATCGGTGACGACAGCCGGGGAACGTCTCCTGGCCGGTCTCTCGGCCGTCGGTCCTCCTACAAGACGTCCAGAGGTAAGTATCATGGCGGCCTTGATCGACTTCGAACCTTAAGAATAAATCTATTCATTATCCAAACTGCAGATATTCCTGCCATATTGTTATTATTCGTGTTCATCGAACTTCGATGGCTTGTGTCATCCAATCTCATTCGATCCTATTTAAATTCAAGTACCACACGCCATCGTGGTTTGAGGTAAGCGCGCCTCTTCCAGAAGAAACATTCATCCGAAATCGGAAGCGGAATCTAATATTTCTTTTAGACCACCATCTAAAGACACACTGCTTTTCACACTCACTAAATCGAACCAAAATTTTGTACGGATATTATCGCTTAGCTGAAGCTTACTCAGTTCATCACTAAGACAAAATGTTGATATCACTTCTCACACACTGCTTTTTTCCGTTTCAATATTCTTGATCCGCTAGCTACGATTGTTGGCACAATCTCAAAAACGGAAGGAAGTGTCCATTAACACACAAATCTACTATTGTTTCTCTCGATTTCCGCCGAAATTCGATTAATCCATCTGAATCGTTTCCTTCTATTGGCATTCACACTTTTCTGTATCAATCGATATTCATTTCTCCCGTTGGCATCATCCTTTTCTTGGGCAATTCCATTTGTTTCACTTGAGGGGGTCGGGTTATTCTTTCATTAATGTTTGAAGCAGTCCCACCAAACGCAGATCCATAGAACAGACACGGAAATTCCTCATTGCAGATCCATCGCCCGAAGTCCGTACGATGGGGCGATCAAAGTATGGAACGTACCAAGCCCGTCGCAAGTCTAACTCACTCATGAACTTGGCCGGTAAGGATTCCCTCAAACCTGAAGAAAGTCTCAATTTTGGGTTCTGGACTATAATAAAAAAGAAAAAAAATACACGGTGTTGGTGGTTTTTTGCGGGTTGATAGCGTCAGTGTTGAATCATCTTCAAGTGTTCAAAGGCCCATTGGTATTATCATTATTATATTATGTATCGCCAAGAATTCTGGTTCAATTAATCAGTATGTTCTTCTAATCGAAGTCTGTAGTATACGTTAATATGTCCCCCAAAAAATACCTTCTTAACATTTTTTTCAACCGAATTTCAAACAAATTTATTTAGGATGAACATAAATATGTTAAAAATCACGATAGTTCGATGATTGAAAATATATTATTTTAAATCAAACATTTCATTTTGAATTAGAAGACATTTAAATAGGATTATACCTACTTAACTTGAATTTGTTAGTACGTCTTTAGTGCGCAGAAAATGCAACGTTTTGTGTTTCTCCAGGAGTAGAGTAGGGAATAAAAGCGTTGACTCTTGACTCGGAGGTAATTTTAAAAAGTGTAATAACCAACGCGTATATATCACTGTTGTGAATCAGTTATCATTGACAGAAAAGAATCAAGGCCGGAATCGTTTTTGAGCCAAACGTAGGAAAGTGATGCCAATGCTTCTTCTCTTTTCAAATTATCTCAAATGATTGACTTTAGGCAAACGCTTGAAGATGATTTTTCACATTTGAATTTCGCCGAGCCGACTGGAACATCGGCTTAAACAAAACCATACGTCGGCCGTTTTATCGAAATAATTACATTAACCCGTGGTGATGGTTCGATGGGCGTCCCTCAAACCTCTTCCTTGTGAACCTACTTCACCCCCACGTCACCCCCCCCCCCCCCATCCCCGTATTTGAAATGCCAAATTGTTCTCTAAAAATCCGTAAAAGACAGAACTGTAACAACGACTCAGAGTTTTACACTAACCTGCCTTGCTGGGTCCACTGTTGCGTGCCTTCTCACTGTTGAAATGTTTATCGCTCACTTCTCAAGCTTACTCGGCTACAAACCCGCCTGGTTGTGGTTTCAATGTGTTTATTATTCGTACCCATTTATTTTGGCCATGCTGGGCCATCCTGTATGTTATTCGGTGTGTGATGTTAATCGTTTTATTTCAGGTGTTCGCCCAAAATTAAAATTAAAATTTATTTTCGGTAAATGTTCAACTTCTTTGGATTCTGTACAAGTAGGTACCGTACCATGAGTATGAATATAACGTATCCGTTGATTTCGGGATTCTGTCTAGTAGATACAGGTGTACCTCTACTTTGAAGATTAGAATTGAAGTGTTTGTCCTTAGTTCTTGCAAGTGAACCGTTTTGGAATGTGTAATTTATTATTCATTCATTCAATTTTTTGTATGATGAAATGATGACGAAAAATTGTAATATTTTCAGAATTGAAAAGGGTTTTTTTTTTTTTTTATTTGCGTGGAAGGAAACATTTGAATTTATAAATGCATTAGAGTGGCCTCATTGGATGTGAAAACACCCAGTTCGGAGAAGTAGAACGCTTGGGACTTACGATGGTGGATTCATTCACTCAAACATGAAAGAAAACAAATCACGACTTCCCTTCACCCCCTCGAATGACAGTCCTGTGCCCACGTGCCTAGTTCCCAACAAATCCAGAAATTTAGTTTTCAAACACATTTTCGCCCACTACCCTGCCCAGGTTAGGGCCGATACGGCTGAAAAGTTTCGATGACCAAATAAGCCGGAATGAGGTCCCTGACCAAATGATACCGGAGTATCATTTCCAACTAAATTTTGGACGCCAAATCCATTATGATGGATTTCCAGTACCAAACTGATAATCACTAGGGGTATGGGTCAAATGGATGCCTACCACCCTTTGGAATGAGTCCTGGACACTCCACACTCTGTTTTTCCCATACTCCTTGCTCATAGGAATGATACATCTTAGTGGAAGAATTCGCAGCGTTTTGGTTGGTTATTCCTTGAGAAACCTGCTGTTTTTATGGAAAATGTCAATCTCTCCGATTCAGCCCCAACTTTTTTTCTGTGCATTTCAAGGTGTCTAGATCAAAAAAGTCATATGTCCGTCCGTCGTCCTCGCCGACATTGGTAGTAGACAATTTTCTAAAAATCTGAAATTTTGGTCAGGGACCCGCTTCTGGCTCTAGTTGGTTCTCGAGACTTTTTAGCCCGAACGGACCAAATTTGAGGAAGGTATGGGGTCAAAATGTGTATTTCGAAAAATGGATTTTCCAGATTTTCGGCGACCTAGGCGTGTGAGGTATCATTTTCCATCAAATTTTGGACGCTGAATCGATCAGAGTGAGTTCCCACGCTCCTGGTCCGGAGAAGAACCAACCCCTGTAAAAGAATTTGCAGCGTTTTATATTTCTTCAGGTTGTTAGCGTGATTAGAGAAGATTTCACATATTTGTATATATAAATCCTTCTAACAACTGGATGAGTGTAACCGAATGTAGATCTGAAAAGGGAACTTGATATTTACTCCTTCCCAGTGTATTCGGTTGTTGAACAACATGTAAAAATGATGTATGTACCTCAATTGATTTCTTCCACTTGCTAGTGACGGGATGATCACATGCAGTAACTGCCAAAATTACTGGAGCTCTCATTTTCCATAGGATCGAGCTGCGACCAGGACAGCCTCGCGTATCGGTATGGGGACACCGACTCTGGTCTAGGAAGAGCGACGCCGCCTCGAAGAGTTCCCTCGCCTTCTGGGCCCGGATCCCTTCCGGCGTCGCATCGCCGGCGTTTCGACGACAACATGTCCGACGCTGGCAGTGACTACAACGGTCCAAGACTGTACAAACAACCCGCTACTAAAAGTAACAAGGTGAGAGGGGAAAATATGGAGACAGACCCTTTTTTTAATTAAAAATTCAATTCAAAATAAAAATTAATTTTAAAGGTCGCTCTGCTTGTGGTAAATCGCGGTTGGTTTTGGTCTCGCGTTTTTCTCCTTTGTTGGTCGTTTTTAGACGTTATTGAAGTGTATTTTCGGTCAATTGAGTTGACTGAACCCTTGCTGTGCCCAAAAACTGCTAGAATTGCGATACTGGGTTTGTATTTCGCTCCGAAAAGTCTCGCCAGCATATTGTGATTAGCATAGGGGCTCGTTGCCTATTTATCTGTCCCCTTATCTGCTCAAAATGATGAGTAGTTGCCCTCTCATTTGATTGTGGACATCTATGGAACCGAAGATTGATTCGTTGTGCAATAAAGTGGCTACGCGATGATGGGAAATACGGAATTGAGGAAACCACCAGTTGAGGAAACTCGACTCGGTGGAAACTGAAGTCCGATCTCTTGGAGTCGCGCTGCAACTCGAATAAAATTGTCGAGGGAATCAATAAGCAGAACGTCTAAGGAAGAAACTCCATCTGCTATGGTTCGGGATTCCTGAAATGGATGATAACAACGACATGGATGTTCTTCTGCGTATAGTTGTTGGACAAGTTGGGTCTATATATCTCCAAATGTTGTGTGGTGGTCTGCAACAGATTCGGCAAACCTAAAAAGCAACTCGGAGAGATGGCCGCTTGAGATGTCATCGATGCCCACCAAAAGTTGCATTTTAGCTAAGCACACTATGCAAGAATTCGACGTTTTCGCTCGAAATTCGGCTTCAGATTAAGAGAGAAAAACTAAGTAAAAAAATCATCAGGCCATATTTCCTTATAAAAGTTGCTAACGTTATAGAAGTCGGTTATTTTCGCCGAAATGGTTTACATTTTATTTAACTCAAGAACACTTTTCTTCTCCCTATTTCAGGGTATCGTTCTGAACGCTGTTGAATATTGCGTTTTCCCTGGAGTGGTCAATCAGACGGCCAAACATCGAGTCATCGAGGAAATGAACCGATCAGAAGCGAAGCACTTCCTCGTCCTCTTCAGAGACGCCGGCTGCCAGTTCAGAGCGTTGTACGAATACTATCCAGAGTCGGAGGAGGTCGTCAAACTCTACGGCACTGGACCTAAACAGGTCACGGATAGGATGTTCGACAAATTTTTTAAGTAAGACCCCTTCATCTCTTGAAAAAATCAACCTTTGAGTTAGTAACACCGGAATTTGCTTGCTCAAGAAACAGATTTTTGTAAGATTAAAGTCAAGACCAAAGTCAAAAAGTAGGAATTCATTTTATTTTACTTCATATAACACATCTACACGATTGTTTGAACTTTTATACATAGTTTCATAGCTCAACAAACTGAAACAACTCAAGAATAGAATTTATTGAGAAGCGAAGAAAAACGAATTCGCCGAGTTCTGGCCAGTTCTGTGCTACCTCATCATCCACCAATAAAAAACGGGAGGGTGTTATGTTGGCCCTTTCTAAAAACGTTGCCACTGTGACTGACTTTGTTATGATTGGACTGGCCCTTCCTGAAAGGGTTGCACAGTCCACCCAAGGCAATGAACGCAGCCTAAAT
This sequence comes from Cyrtorhinus lividipennis, assembly GCA_019603395.1. Classification (NCBI taxonomy): domain Eukaryota; kingdom Metazoa; phylum Arthropoda; class Insecta; order Hemiptera; family Miridae; genus Cyrtorhinus; species Cyrtorhinus lividipennis. The sequence continues at coordinate 5,258,524 of CM034006.1, read as the reverse complement.
GTTAGTAAGAGCGAGTTGATGAGCAGGCGAAGATTTTATTCACCGTTAATCCATTTATGTTCCTTTCCAGATACAACTCCGGAGGTAAATGCTTCTCTCAAATTCACACGAAACATCTGACAGTCACGATCGACGCGTTCACGATTCATAACAGCCTTTGGCAAGGGAAGAAAGTCAACCTCCCGAGCAAAAGGGACATGGCGCTCGTCATTTAGTCCACATAATCGCTAAATAACCTCTTATAAATAACGAAATAAAACTAATTACGCGCTAGAGGGCAGTCCGACCGTACTTCCCGTCTCGACTGAACAACGCAACGCCATGTGGTCAAAATCAAGAGACAGATTAGCTATTACATCGTAAACTAATAGAATTAATTAATGTTCTTTGTGTAAATAGAATAATTGCGTAATTTAAACATACTCATACGAATATTTGGAAAAAGACGAAGAAACAATTAAGAGAAAACGCCACACGACTAATAGGTCTCCTTTCAGTCTTGTTCACGCTTTTCGTCAAGTTTCCCCCGCCATTCATCTTTTGTTTATAATCGATCGCATTTGTTGTGAATTGAATGAGGAGCAGAGTGAATAAATTTCGCAAGTCTATTTTTCCTTGGATAAGTGAAAAGAGTAAAACTAGCACCCGTTGGACAAGAATATTTTTTTAAAAGCTTGGGATCCAGTTGGAAAAAAAGTGTTACGTCGATTTACCTATTTTTTCGTAAAAAATGAAAGTTGTATTTTTGTTCGAGATAGAAAAAAGAAATAAATCCGTGGGGAAATTCTTGGAATGGTGCTTTCACACAGCTGAGACATCCGTGAAATAGGTATAGTTCCCCTTCACGCGTTCCAAGGCGTCAATCTAATTAGTTCCAATCATCATGTTGAGGGTAGTTTCGCAAAAAAAATTCAATAACTTTCAAAAATGAGTCTCAAACACCTATTAGGTACCATTTAGCTTGAAACAATATAATTATTACGCGCCTTGTGCAAATCTAGTGAATCCGGACGCAAAAATGCTGTGCCAATTTCGCTTTGTCCACTTCCAATTTTTTCCAACCACACGATTTTTTGACGGGTTGAAATGTGTCGAAGTTTCATCATTACTCTCGTCCCCTTACCATGCTTCGCGACACTTTAGTGACCCCCTGTCAGTACGCTTCGATGATGAGGAAAATTATACCTATACATATATAAATAGAGCTTTGTTACGAATACGATTTTTAAGTGAGTATTATATTTGTACATAATGTTTCCATGTTTTTTGTGTCCTCAATTCTACAGCCCTTCCCTGTTCTCCAGTGTAATAATATTGTTGTTTTTATATACTCCTGATGAAAAAAGAAAATATTTATTAATAACTATTAAAAAAGTACCGTTACGATTGTTTTATTAATGGTTAACAGTGCTACCGGTATATTTAATTCAACATTGTGATCAATAAAAAATTGTGTAACTATTATGTCTTGTGTTCAATCTTTTCCGGTCCGGATGATTCTCTTTCTTCTTTTGATTTGGTTTGAACAAAAGATTCTTTTTTTAGTAAGAAGAGAAGAAGCGTTGACGACTTGGTACGAAGTCCCCTTTGTACACAAAGAGCGAGCCTCACGTAGCGTTTGTCACGTTTCATGCTCTAACAACACTTCATTCTCAGTTGCATTCAAGCCCGCGATGAAGAAAAATCGTGAAATCACATTGCATCAACTCGGCCCGATTTAAAACTATCCATGTAAGTATTCAGACGTTTACCAAAATAGGTTCTTACAATAAGGTCAATCGTATGGGGTGACAAGTCGGTAGAATGATGAATAAATCAGTAATTTGGTATTCGTATTGACATCAACGCCATTCTAAGAGTTGGGCGATCGCTTTGTTATATTACTTTTTCCTCACTACGGACACGTCCAGACTGCAGTCCAACTTTGGGTCGAACATTGGTCCAGAACATGAATCTATCCAATCAAGCGCCTTGAATTTCTTTGGAGCACATGAATACGTCTCTAGCTCTCGTAGATCAACATTGGTTTTCATGCTGAATTTGTGAATGATATATATGAGGTATGTTAAGTTGATACAGACATTCTGAACTAAAGAATACAACTTTTTTTTAACAGAAAAACTTAACATTATAAGAAACATAACGAAGAAAGGATGAAAATGAAATCGTCATATAAATGTAACATAATCTACGTCATCGAATTGTGACTCGTCACTTACTCGTGATTTCAAGACTTCACCGACTGAATCTGCTTTAGAAGGTGGCAAAATTTGGCTCGTAATGAGTAGATCAGATGTTGCGATTGAGATGAGCAGCACATCGTTGTCAGTATGTATCCTGGCATTTTTCCTGCAACGTCCAACTCCGAATGTCAAGAATTATTCCTTGCGCTTTGTTTCAATCACATCTGTCAATTTTTACGTACAGGGATGTCACGATATAGTGTGTGTGTACTTGACTTGGAGTTAATTATTTTGTCACCCAAAACAAATGAATTAATTTTTTTAAACTGCTTTTGTGATATTTTTAATTTAATTTTTTAGCTCAATTACCCCACAAATGAGGAAATTTATGCCTAAGTAAATATCAATTTTTTGAAATGATTTTGTGTTTCATTTTGAAGCAGATTCTCGAATGGGCTACAAGTTCCTCTGCGACTGGGTTTGAATTTTTGTTTTAGAGTGCTCAGGGTTGAAATACAAGTTCAGCAAATGCCGAAAATACATCTGACGTTGAATACGAAATACGCTGCAGCATTGCGCCCCAATGTCCACCAATATTAAGTATACTGTTTTACAGCAGAAACCTCTCGAAAATAACCTAATATCAAAGGTGGCGCTGAAGATCGTCGAAGGTCCGATTGTCGTTCCGCTATGAGATATTACCTACTGAAATGAAAGAAATCTTCTTCGATGATGACAATTGTCGGAGGTAAGATTGTTCTCAAGTTCAAGTGTCGAATCAAACAATCCGTTGGCACCGGTACGTCGTGCCCCCTGTCGAGGTAAGAAAAAGAAAATTGGCTTTAGAACTGGGGCGCACGACCGGACCCAAAAAAACTCCACGTGACAGCTCACAGTCGCCTACTCTCGCCCAGTGCTAGGTATAAGTTTTCTAGAGACCGTTACTTTCGTGCCTTCTCATCTCCTATTGGTTTTCCTTTGTCCGGTAACTCCGGTAGGGTACATCTACGTTTCAAGTTCTGTACAACAACAAAAATGTGGTCACGTCGTGCAGCGATTTTCACTTTCATTAATTATAATAATCCATTTGCTTAGAGAAAATTGATCAAGAGCGCTTATGAACTGAATCAGCGCACAAAAAGGCATTTAATTACCGGCTGCTTCACCGAACGGAAGCAGCCGGTTACGTCTAAAACGCGAAGAGAACATGGATTCGTCTTACCTCATTTGAAGAGGGAGGGAAGATTAATGGGGAAAGAGCTGTTTTTCACCCTTTAGGGGCAGAGAAAATACGACTTCGTTAAAAACCACCAGTACCTATAATATAAAATTTCACTAAAATTCGCATTTTTTAACCAAATATGTGTAAGGCTGGGGATTGGTGTGCACAAACCGAAACATAAAATCTTACTTGATGCTCAAAATAATTTATTGAGAATCGAAAACAATGTCGATTCCAACAAACGAACAGTCTGCACGTGCATGCGCCGCGATACACAATTAAACAGTAACACAAATAAAGACCTCGGAGGACTGACCACAACTGACTCGTGTACCTGAGTATCAAAGAGAATCTTCTCACTGTGCCATAAACACGTTCACAAGCGAACGACAGATGGTTGAGTAGATATACAAGTCTCTAGGAAGGGCGTGAACCCTTACATACTCGTATGTTACACCATTTTATCATGAAAAAAAGTTACTTTTTACTAAAACTAAAGTGATGTTAATTTCTTTAAAAAATCATTTTGAAAAAAATTTTTTTTAAAAATACTTTTTGGTAAAAATGAAGACAGTTAATAAGATATACTTCAAATGAATTTACTTGCAAAAGGAATTTGAAAATTCAACCTAGCATCTCTTAAATGATCTAATAATTTAAGATATAATTTAAAATTGATGGAATTTGAGGTTGTCTGAGTATAAGTTAACGATTTGTGTGTAAAGGTGACGTGTCTATGAGTTATGTAGCACGATTCTTCTATTTACGTTCTTTATATATCGACATTAGATAAATATTTCCCTTCTCTGGCAGTGGGAGATTAGGACACGTGACGTGTGGGTAACACAAATCACCGACACGTTCATGATTATACTGTCATCAAACATTGAGGAGTTTTGTCACCGTTTTCAAGACGCATTTCATTTTTACTTCCTAAGAGGCTCGGCTATACCGATCCAACGGGGTCGAGGAGCGAGCACCTTCTCAGGGAAGTGAATGCAGGAAGAAAGTGGCTCCAGTTGTTGCAGAAATCCGAACAAACCAGCGTCCACTTGGACCCAATCGCGACCGGCCGGATGCTTCTGATTTCATGGGAGGCTTCACATCGGGGGCTTTTGTTTTCGACCTTTTTTCCCTTCTCGGGGAAATGAGAGGTCATTCGACAACAACTGGCGCTTCCCAGGGCGGCTATGTGAGGTTTCCAAGCCCAAGGCGCGTTCTGCAACAGCTATAAATTTGAAAGTCTTAAAGAGAATTCAGAATGGTGGCTAAAAACTCGCGATGGCGGTTTCATACGGTTTCAATCAAGAGGCGATTTATCCCGAGCTATTTTATCAACGAGGTATTAGTATCCTCGCATGAATCTGACGCGTATTATTAGTTTAGAAAATTACTTCCATTTACCAGAAATAGGTTGGCACTAGATCAAGCTCAAATCCTTACTGAGACACAAGTATTTCCTTCTATTTTTTTAAAAGGAGAAGTGAAAGTTAGTGGGATACGGTTGAGGGAATACGCCTAATGAACTGTTTAATCCTATCTAAGTTCCGTTTTCTCTTTCAATAGATGGATGGAACTCAACGGAAGCTAAAGAAGGAAACGGACACCTAATCGTCCTCGGTAAGGCCCGCAGACTTTTACCAAACGTAGATCTGCGGTATGACTTGTCGGTAAAAGAAGAAATCGAGCGGTGTACCGAAAAGGCCAGTGCCAAAGTAGTCTCAATAAGATTTTATGAAACTTTTGGGCTTAATGGAACCTTCACTTCGCAAATGTTTCTAGTAAAAATGAAGAGGATTCTCAGGGAACTTATAATACCACTAGGTAAGCGTGAGGTCGAAGATTCCGAGGAAATCTTGGAAGAAATAAGGAAGGAAGAACGTCAAAGCATTGACGTCAAAACGAAAACCACAGTAGGTATCTTAATTTCATTCTTTCCTACTTTCTCTTCTTTCTTCAAAATACTACCTGCTTGTAATCATATTCCTTTCTCCTCCCTTCAACGTTCATCAACGCCGTGAAAGAAATTTGGGAAATTCATATTATATCGAGAACTAGATGTTTTGAGGAAATGTTAGAACGTACTACTTACCGCATTTCAGCGTACGTGTTGCAACTCATGAGATTGTACTTGGTAATTTTGGTTGGTTATTCCTTCAATAATCAACCTAACCATGCCAAAGGTCATAGGGGGTCAACCCCTCCGATTGGCCCCAAAATTTGACAGTATACGTTTCATGATGTCAGATCAAAAAGGAAAGAAAAAAAGATAATCAGAAATTTTGGCCAGTGACCTTTCTGGCTCTAGTTGGTCCTCGAATCAAATTTAAGGATTATATGGGTAAAACTGTATTTTTTTAACATGATTTTTGGGACTTTTTGGGAATGATTTTCCCCTAAATTTTCGACGCTGAATTGATTCAGATGGTCCCCTACCTATTGATTATTAATATTAATAATTAATTTTTTTTTCATAAATTTTATGACAAATTATCAATTATTTCTCTGAGCCTTTGACATCCTCGATGTAATTTCAATCAAAAAATTATTTACAGCCCTATTCCAGTTCCATTATGAACTCTGATGCATAACGAGTACTTCGAAAGCATTGAGAAGAGAAACTGAAGATCTTCCTGGTTCCTTGGCTGTTGAAAAATGCTGAAGTGCATAGAAGTCAGTTGACAGTATTTTTGAAAAATGAGGCACCTGGTAACAAGCCTTCCTTCTTGGGCAAGCTTCTTGACCAAAAAGAGGTATTTGGTTGTAGACGCGCTAAACTTACTGATATTTGTTGGGAGATGAATTTATAATTATTATCAAAATGAATTGAAAGTTGATGACATAGTTGAGTAGACATTTTATTTTATTTTCTGTCTGAAAGAGTTCACAAAAGAGACTCTTCTTGAACATGAAAAAAGTCTTTCAGTGGATATCAAATTGATTTGTTGCTGGTTGTCGGTTGATGGCTATCAAAACATGTCCAAGTTGGATTCAACGTGCAGGTAGACGTTGAGAGCCGTTCCAGTTACCGCTCCTTCCGCCTGTTTCCGTTCCCGTTCCTGGCAGGTGTGGGAGTCCGCGGGTCTTCAGGGGGCAACAGTCTTCGGACAACCGCGCCAGTGTTTCCGTGGGCTTCTCCAGGTCGGCAAACTCACAGCGACGACTGCCAACCGCGAGTATTTGCCTTCTTCACTACAAGTCCGTGTTTTTTTCCATCGCGATGTGTTCCTGCTGTATCCCTCGTACTCAAGTTCCAGAATCATCTATCTCGATTTAGAAAATGAAGGTAAACTATTCATTTATTGGTTTTGTCTGGATTTTTAGGGCAAATTTCTCCCCCTCCCTCATTACCAGCTCCGCCAACAGCTCTTGAACGCCACCTGACTAAAAGAATATTCTCTATTAACAAGTAGTTGAATATACCATGTTATAGCATTATTGCTCAGAGAATATCCCCCAGTTAAAGTAAATGAATATTCCCCCTTCCAATGAAATGTTTATCGTAAATTGTTCTTAGAATGGTCGGCAAAAATTGTTAATGTCTTACAAAACACTCATTTTGGTACACACTCCTCCAACGCCCCTCATTGAATCAGCTCCCCCTTGACATTATGGACTTCATTAATCAATGATGCTCCATAAACTGGAGTGGACTGGTGGTGAACGTAGTCGAGCAAGGGAAATTATCAATATAATAGGTACAAAATGATTAATTGATTAAATGCTTTTATTTATTGTTCCATACAGCATCGGCCTATGTAACCCGCTCATCCTGCCATACAGATAATTCTAGGTCATGACAATATAAAAAGAAAGGGTCAAATTCCAATCATTCGAAATGATCGAAGAAAATAAAAGTAATACCTCTTTGATGAAAAAAAAAAAAAAAAAAAAATCATTCACTCCCTAACAGGAATAGTGAATAATTGCTTTTAAACTAATTCACTGTTTTCAAGTCGATGAAAATTAAATAATTGCTTTTAAACTAATTCACTGTTTTCAAGTCGATGAATATTGACATGTTTGTTGTACAATTTACTTCCGTAAATTAAAAATTACCCGACGTAGATGTCTGTAGAATGCCTCGGTATATCTCAGGTAATTTTTTGTTTCTGGGACTCATATTTTCTGTAGATATCTTCCTAATGTTGTTTTACAAATAACTAGGTTTCTTATTATTCAATATTTTATTCGCCATTATGTCTGTTCAATATTCTCTTCTCTGTTTTTTTCTATTTATTTTAAATTAACCGATTTTTTTATAATCTTGAGTAACATACCTACTTGTCCATTGGTTACTTTTTAGGCTCTTTGCAATTATATGTTGAGCCTTTCGGATTTCGGACGTTTCCGAGAAGTATGTTGAGGCGAATTCAAAATGCAGGACAGCTGATGATTGCGCTGGTTTTTTTCCATATCTATGACGGAAAATGCTCCCTTAATCAACTGATAAAGCGCACGATACGTTTTATTGTAAGTTTACAGTTTCCGCGAAACGCAGAGTGCATTAAATTTTACAGCGAATCTACTTAATTTGTGGTAGCCTTTTATTATTGTATTACCAGGTAGGTATTGAAGGCTCGACTTTAACCAATTGGGGAACGAAGGGAACATTTTTTTGAATACTCACAATCGGCATAGTTTGTACGTATTTCGCCAGCTTAACCCACTTCGTACCCACGATTCAGTTAAATAAATAAGTTCATCTAGTTCGTCGCCCTTCAAAAGCCTTGAGTTGCTAACTCAATTATCATAATGCCGAGTTATTTGTGCTATTTGAAGGTCGTCGAGCGAATATCGTAATTTACTCGTAGAACGACCGAACTCAGCTGTCTTCCGACGCTCTTCGTAACCATTTAAAGATTAGTTGAAAAATGTTAGAGAAAAAAAGAGAAACTTGAGAGAAAATTTTCAAAATTGTGCAATTTTGGTCAGGGATCAGTTTCCGGCTCTAGTTGGCCCTCGAAACTTTTCAGCCCAACAGGACCAAATTAGGGTTGGGAATAGGGGTAATATGTGTATTTCGGTAACTGGATTTTCGCGATTTTCGGCGATCTAGGCGTTTGGTGTATCATTTTCGACTAAATCTAGGATGCTGAATCGATTGGAATAAGTTTCCATGCTCCGGGTCCGAGGAATACCAAGCCCTGTGAAAGAGTAACCAGCGTTTTGTATCTAGACACCTTGTAGTGTCAAGGCACGATTGTTCAGCCGTTTCGCATTTCAGGGAACATACGCTACGCCGTTCGTGAAGATTTCATGTTATTTGGTCATTTTATATCCCAGTCGTAAACCAATAATCGAAAGCATATACAAAACACGTCTTCACTGCGTTTTTTTCTGTCTACTCTCTTCTAATGAAGTGAGAGTTGGAAAATGGCAACGCATAAGACTTCATTGGTCGCAGCACTGACCACTATGGGGTTCCCACCATTTTCTCAACGTTGTTTGTTGCGTCACTAATAATCTGTTGAGAAACTTGGTCTCTGGGAACGAATGTTTTATCGGGACTTGATGGTCTTTTCCGACTTATTGAGAAATTCCGCTTGGCTGAGAACTATGTCAGGCTCGTTATTTTTACATTTCAACTACTATTTCTTTCAACTGTAACTGTACTAATTTGGAAACAAGTCACAACTTGATTTATTTGTTTTAAAATTTTGTTTTCGGATTTTTTTTGTTTTAGTCATTAGTGGTTGTGTGACCTATAAACCGCATTAATGTTGAAAAGACGTTTTCCATTGGTCATTGAGGCTCAAAAAATTGTTATAAGTTGGTCAAAATTATCAAGTATAATCAACAACGTACGAAGAACGGAATTTGAGTAAGAATATTCGTGTTTTCCAATTCACTTTGTTATCCAATTCGACGTAAACGTAGATTCAACGACCCTTCTTGGTCAAATTTTGCCCATCGCTCAGCCATGAAGTGATTTTTTGGCTTGCGCATGCCGCTCGCCGCGCATGAACTCGTAGTTCCGTTCTTGTCTCTTTCCTTCGTTAACCACTTCCTTTCCACAATTCCGAATTCCCCTCGAGCCGGCCGGTGCTCACAGTTCAGTCGACTATGACGCTGCCTTCTCTAACAGCCAGGAGCCGAGACTTCAACATCGCAACAGTGGTGGCAAAAATTACTCTGACTTTGATCGAAATAGTTGAACTAAAGAGAAGAATTACTCTATTGAGCACAACTCACTACAGAAATCATTGTCATACTTTAACTAGTTGGGAGTAAAAATCAATTCGTTCTTGAGGAACAATCTTGATTGCCTCTGTTAATTGCAGTACTCGGTGACGTACATGAAATAACAAAAGTCAACCAAACTTGGTGGTATGCTGGGGTTTAAACTCCATTTGGTAGGTACTTTGATGATCACGATGTTAAAATTTTGTTTTTCAAGTCTTAAGTACCTATTCTGGTGACTCTAGTGAACCATGAGTCTTCGGGAGATCTCAATTTGCTGGATGACTCTCCCCCAACAATCATGATCCTCCAGCGATACGTGATCCTGCCTGACCTCTTAACGGCGTCAACGGAAGAAAACATCAAAGCCCCTTTCTCCTCTGTGTACAAGTTTAGGAGGTCAACTCAGACTGGTGAGGACCGGGAGACCCAATACAGAACGTGAGGTGAGTGGGTTCGCTGGTCCCAATCGCCCTGGCTTCAGGGCCAAGGCCACCATTCCTCCTCTGCGTCCAGACTTTCTCTTCCTTTCTAATAAGAAGTTCTGATCGTTTCCTCCATCGTGAGTCCGCTCGTCCTTCAGCTGGTAACGAACGGGTAGAAGTTGTAGAAGTTTACTCAAACTGGATAAGGAAGCCAGGTTTCTCCAGTGACGTTATTATCGAATTAAACCAACAGACGTTACAAGTAAAGTAAACTGTTAATTAGTCAATAGTGGCTCATTATTCTTGGTGTACCTAGCTCGTAAAACTTCAAGGTCTCGAGAGTATATAATTAGAAAAAATTCAAAGGCCAATTATTACAATGAAAAGTAATATAACAAAAAGTAGACATTTTTCTTCCGTTTCGCGGCATTGGGTCTGCAACGATTCAAACATAATCGATTCAAAATGGAAAGGGATGGTACGCGATCCACCGAATCGGGACCCCTGAAGGGAAATCGTGACTTTTGATAATTGCCATCCCCACCCTACTACTTCTAGGTGAAGCAAGATCCCTCCGGTTTGCAAAGTTCCAGCTTGGATTCCTGTTGTGTTGCCAGTGACGGATGGCGACAATGTACAACCTTCAAGAAAATGTGAAAAATTGGGGATATATATGACAACTCAGAAGTACGTAACTAAATTTTTGGCGTTCAACGACACAATCCCGTGAGATTTGAACAACACGGTGCACTTAGGCATTATTAGATTTCTCAGGAATAATGTCCTACATGCAGCTACAAGGAGAAACATACTGGAGTTTAAAGAGAGGCTTCTAATCACTTAATTAGCCAATTGATATGTACCCGGTCGCATCACCAAATGTTTACAATGGTTCCAGCAGTCTGCCCCTTCAGCGCCGCCGTCTTCAGTCCTACTGTCGCTAGAACAAAATTTTCATTCAAAGATTTCTATCTTTTATTCTTATGTTGCATAATATCGATAGAGAAATCTTCACGGTTTCCGGAAAATGGCCCCAAAATGGAAAATAAGAGAAGAGAGAGTTCCTAACACAATGTAAAAAAGTAAAGGAGTTGCAGGCTCAAAGTTCTTCGATCAAAGTCGACGTCCAGAGTTGAATCTCTTCGACAATCTCGGTCCAGGGAATGTCGAAAGGTTTATAATGGGATGTTCTGTCGAAGGCTTTCGACATCCAAGTGGAATCCCTCGAACAAGCTTAGATGGGTTAACATGTTCAAGAGTTGTAACTCAAAAATATGAACTAAGAACACCGCGAGGAGTCGCGAGAGGTCTGGAGACATTAGGTAGGTACCGAGGAATTCTCGGGTCGACGGAGGTTGTGGGGCTTCCGGCAGAGGTTATCACGAGAGATCGCGTCTTGAGAAAGGCCACAACTTGAAAAATCGACGCCCGGGTTTCATCGAGCCTGCTTCTGGACCTGGGCTTCGTCCCGGTCACCTACTTCCCTTACCGGTACCGGATTTGAGAAGACAACTCCTGTAGGTACGAATAACCGGCGACGTCGATTTTCCCCCATCGATTTTGTTGATTCAAAACACCGAAATTATTCAGGCTTCCTGGACATCCTGCTTGTATTTTGGTTTGGAGTAGGTCCTTACATTTCTATTTATTGACGATAGGTTTTTTGGATTTCTCTGAATCAAAAGTCCTTGGAATTTTACACCAAATGATAAAATATGAAAAATTCATCTCCTCCATCAAATACGATTTCGGCACTAACTGTTTTTCAAAACAGGTGCTCATTTCCATCCATACCCAACCTAAATTTCCGTAAAATCGGACCAAAATCCATTCCAATAAATTCAGCGTCCAACGCATAATACTAAATGACACCCACGTACGTAGATCCCCCAAAATCTGGAAATCCCATTTTCAAAATACTTATTTCCCCGCTCTCCCTCCTTTTGGTTGGTTATTCATTAAATAATCAACCTGTTTTTTTTTTAAATAAATTGTGTAGAAATTGAGTCAGGTCTACCTGACTAAGACCCGAATGAATAGTTGTGGAATGTTTCATATTATGTGAAATATTTCGAAGGCTTTTTTAGGCCTGAATGGCGGATCCAACTTTTTTATTTCGAATCGCACTTCAAAACGTATAAAAAATGAAAATTGAGGTAGGGAAGGGGGGAGGGGCATCATATTGATTGATATTGCTAAGAAATAGGTCCAATACCTAATCCAAAAGGTGCCAGGAGAGTTCCACTAGCTGATTCAGTCTTCCCAGTTTGAGGGGTTTCTCGGTGCAAAACTCGTTTTAGGTTTATTGAGCCGTCAAATGAATAATAAACAAAGTAAAATTTTACAAGGAAACTTAAAAAGAATGTGGAGTCAACAGCTATGACAAGAGGCTAGTTAAGTTCATGCCGTTTGGTTCTGAAGTGGTCTCTGCACAACTCATAAGGGTTGATAAGCTTACGAGCTGATACACTCGCAGAAACTGGAGGTTTTCCCACAGTTAGGTAGATTACCGTGTGAGCATTTCCTGCCCGCATTCGTCGTCGTCGTCCTTGCTCGCATTATCAAGCCTCAATTCTTTTGGTCGAGGTTTTCACTGAAAGCGAACAACCAATTCAACTTGTCCGAACGATAATGTGGCTCACATGGGAGCGCGAAGAGTTCCATTTTTGAATGAAAACATAACACACTAAAAACTATCTTTTTGTGAGCAACAAAAAATTATTATTTTTCGTTTTTTAAATAAAACTCAATTTCCCAATAAATCAAAACAAATCTATTTCAACTCGTAGCCACACTCTTTCAGCCGATGGTTTTTGACAGGTTTGTGGGGAAATAGAAAATGATTTTGTTTATGACGAACGAAACTATCATTTTCCTGAAAATGGTTTTATAAGTTTCGGGCATCTGGACGTGTGGAGTATCAGTTTACACTAGATTTTGGATGCTGAATCGATCGAAATAGGTTTTCGATTATCGACAAATAAACGCGGGTTATGAGTAAAAATGGGTATTTCAAACTGGAGATACTTTATTGAAAAATAAAGTTTCTCTGTGTACACGTACATATCCTCTGTTACACGTGAGAAATACCATGAATAATATCCATTCTTCCAGCGTTTTTCGAAAGATTCTAGCGACCAGTCGCTAGCTGTCTATATTGTTTATTATTCGTGAAATTTAAATGAAGTGGTTTCTATGTAAATTAATTTGTACGAACGAACCGGTCAATTAGTTGCAGATTTCGACAATTATTGTCAATTATGAAGTTTTACTCATCAATTTGAAGTGTGAAACCTCCTATTTGAGCTGGAAATGATTTTATTGCACGCGAATAACCGATGGAGGAGAAGAAAGTCTGTAAGACTTCGGCAACTCACAAATGACAGGTTACAAAGCTTTGAAAACAACTTGTTGTGCCTTTCACGTCTCAAATGATCGCTACTTGTGCCAGAACCGAGCATTCTCACTCAACCTCACTGACGCGTTCCATTTACGGAGTTGAACACAGTTTCCTTTCTCGCGAGCTATTTGAATTTTTGCGAGAAAAAAGTGCCCTCGTACACAACTTTCCACAGAGACTAAATACATGTTCTTACGTTTTACGTTACGTATACACAGCTAAAATTAAATATATAGGATGGATGTATAACATCAGAGTAGTATCAATTCAATTACATACTTTTGCTAAGTAATTCATTTTCAAAATACCCTTTTTGCGCTTCTCTTGATTGTGCATCTAATGTTCAGTAGAAAATGGTACCAATAGGTACTAGTTTGTTCGGACGGACATTTTTGTAAAAGCCCCCAAACAGCCAGGAATTTATGATGTCGTTTAAGGTTTAATATATTTATGAGACCTTAAGTAATTAATGACGTGAAATCCTTATTTCAGGGATCATCAAAAGTCAACGCTGAAGGAACAGTCGATCCAGCCTTCAGGGGAATCTCAAAAAGTCAGGCAGCTTTTTACGTTTGGCGAGTCGAGGTGAGAATTAAATATTTCTTTCTTTGAACAATTTTGGTGTATTTAAATATGCAGTAGTTCTTCGGTAAACATGTGCGGGTGGAATCGTCCAAAAATTTGTCAATTTTACGAACACGGCTTTCAATCTACTAAAATATAAAGAAAAAACTCTGTAAACTTTCTTTAACTCAAAATTGGATGACAAACGCTTTAGGAGCTCGAGAAGGCTAAATAAAGAAGAAATGATATATTGTGTACCTACATATTATTTTTTTTACATTTGCTTGGCACTACTACTAGTTTCCGCACTGACTCCGTGTTTTTTAATCTAAATATTTATTGTATTGAATGACCACTCACAGTCTAAATGATGACAACAAAATTCGAGAATTGAGATTAAATGTATAATCAGTTGTGCTTACTCAACACGGATCCATAAAATTGGTTGGGTATAGAACGTCTTTCCTTACACAACACAGGGTTACCATCTAGCTATAAGTTTATTTGTTGATCTGATCATGAAAATACTCAAAAAATAAGTCCGATTCCGTGACGATTCTGATCCAGGTTTCTGAAAAATTGTCTCTTGTAGAGTCTCCAACTTGTACCAGTGCCGAAGGACCAGCAAGGGATTTTCTACGATGGGGACTCCTACATTGTCTTCGCGGCCTCAGAGTATGGACAGCACGTTGGACCAGGAACCAAGGTAATGCGTTCGTCACGCCTCAACACCCTAGGCGTCACTATCCTTTGATTCATTCCTTTCGAGAAGATGGGGCTCCGTAGGAAGAAAAAAAGAAATTCAATACAACAGCTCTGAGGCTAATATGTATTATGTTTTAACGTTTTCATTTTAACGATCACAATTTATAATTTCTAGAGAAAATGCTACAAATTTTTCCGCAAAGGTTTATTATCTCTTATTATTCATCAGAAAATGGCGAACACCGTTTATGCTCAACACTTGGTTCGGGACCCATCTAAAATTGATTCAGCGTCCAAAGTTTGGTTGGAAATGAATTCTCATGAGGTCAATGTCATATTCCTCCAACTTACCAGAACTCAGCCAGAACTAACAGATGAGGAAGTAACACGATTGCTAATAATGGTAGAGTCTTCATCTGCATATTGCTGTCACAAAATGGATTCTCTCCGGTACTGAACGCCACAACCCTTTCTAGAGCCGTAAATTCATATTGGTTTCTCACTTAGTAATAACAACTTAAGGTAGTAGCGAAATCACGAAGTACACTAGTAGCCTACGGTTTCATGTGGTCATCCTGAATCGACAACATGATTACAATCGCTCTCAATTCGCTGGACACAAAACGGACTCCTCACACAAAATGGACTCCTTCTACTTTCCCAGTAAATGTGTTAGGTCTTTTTTACGAAAATTAGTTTCGGTTGTTTGTATGACTTCTGGCATGAAAGCAGGAGTTCTTATTCCACGCTTCCAGATTTTTCCTTTGAATTTTTCTACATCGTCGTGAATGTTCATGTGTTGTCTAGACCAAAAACGCTGCAAATTCCTTCACTGGGTCGGTTATTCCTCGCACCAGGAGCATGGAGACTCATTCCAATCGATTCAGCGTCCCAAATTTAGTGGGAAATGATGCCCCCACGCCTGGGTACCAGATATTTAGGGGGTACAATTTTCATCCCACACGCATAGATCGCCGAAAATCGCGAAAATACATTTATCGAAACACACCTGTTGACCCCTACTCCCCCCAAATTTGGTCCGATCCGGCTAAAAAGTTTCAATGACCAACTAAAGCCAAAAATGGGTCCCTGAGCGTTATTTTGGATTTTTAGAAAATTTTCTAGTACCAAAAACGTTGTGGATGGCAGACCGTGGACGGGCATTTGCTTATTTTGATCTAGACACTTTGAAACACCCAGAAAAAATGTGTTTAGCGAATCGGAGAGGGTAACATTCTGCATGAAAACATAGTTTGATTATTCAAGAAATAACCGACCAAAACGCCGTAAATTATTCCACAGAGGTTTATTATTCCTCGGAGCAAGAGTTGGGGGTGAAAAAGTGAGTGTGGATTCATTCCGATTGTTTTCAGCGTCCAGCATTTTGTGGTGACACGTCTAGGTACCCAAAAATCTCGAAAACCCATTTTCGAACTAGGTAGGAAGGTACATTTGACCCATACCCATGTCCGGTGGGCACCAAACAGTCCAATCCATCTCAACGGATTCAGCGCCCGAAATGTAGTGGTAAATGATACTCCAAGCGCCTATTTAGCAAAAAATCCCAAAAATTTCAACGAATGGTATACCGAAAAACATTGGATAAATGTTGATGAATGTTTCACTCACACAGTTTATAATTTACTTTCGCCTTTATTTTCCTTCGTTCCAGCCGAAAGAGGTCCATGGGAAAATGGAAATGCACATCCACTTCTGGTTGGGACAGAACACCAGCCAAGATGAAAGCGCCGTCGCTGCTTTCAAGAGCGTCGAATTGGACGACTTCCTCGGCGGCAGCCCCGTCCAACACCGGGAAGTGAGAGGGTACGAGTCACCCAGGTTCCGAGCCTACTTCAAGCAACAGGGAATCAGGTAAGTTCTTGAAGAATGTTCACGTAGTTATAAAGCAACAGTCACAGTAGTCAATGAGGGTATATTTATTGTTTTTATCGCTTTTTCAAAAAATATACTTACCTATTACCTAAGTAGTCTTGGCCTCCAAAAATCACGGAAAACATTTTTAATATATCTTTTTTGACCCTCACCCTCTTCAGTGTCCAAAATCAAGTTGAAAATGGTCTCCCAGGCGTCAAGGTCCCAAAAAATATTGGAAAACAATATTCATTTAAATACATTTTCACTCATTTCCTGCTTTCGTTCGGTGAATGAGGCAAAACCAAGACACGGATAGAGTCTGTGCGCTAAATTTTCGACGTCTTTTTCGAAATAGACGGCGCCGGCTTTGAATACGTACAAGTTTAAGGGGTTTTTCAATTCAACTTGTGGCACATATTACAATTGAATTTAAAACTTACGATTGTCTCACACCCTCAGAATCATGCTCGGAGGAGTGAACAGTGGACTGAAGACGGTTAACAACAACGTTGAGCCGCGTCTGTTTCGTGTCAAAGGACGTCGATGTCCGATTCTGAGCCAAATGCCGGCTGTAGCTTGGGAGTACTTCAACCCTGGAGACGTTTTCATCATCGACACGAAAGACGTCGTTTTTGTCTGGTCTGGGAGACAAGCCAATTCCATGGAAAAGCTACAGGCGGCAAAGGTAATTTTTCTGATTTCAAAGTTTCACTGAACGATTTTTGGGTTAAGGGATGCCGAAAGCGACGACACCCTTATTAGGTATTATCTCATGTTTATACGATTACATTTCTGACGTTTGGAAGAGGTACTCCACTGGTCCAACATTAACTGCTGTACCTACCATACAAACCTAGGGCACCTCCTAGGTTGCTTTCCTATGTTCCAAAGCCCTTCAAGGAATAATTTGTAGTGTCAAAAGTTGTTCAAGCTATGGTGGATTGTAGGAAATCCAGTTTGAATGCGACAAAAAAAAGTTTTCGTGGAAAAACCGTATAGATAACATTTCTAGAACAGGTTTCCAGGTGTTGTCATGAAAGCAGTTGAACTATATTCTGTTCGCAGTCAAACTTGGTTTTCTCCGTGAATCACCAAGTTGGCTGTAGGGATACACTACAACGGAATGTAAAAATATTCTTCAGCCTAATAAATTATTTTTTTTCTAAAGGTAGCGACGCAATTCAAAGAAGAAAGGAATGCACTGTCCATAGTCTTCGTTGATGATGGCAAGGAAAACGAGCTGACTATTCCTGAGCAAACGCTCCTTGGTTACTACTTAGAACTCAGCCCGTTGGCCAAAAGGTACGATTATTTCATTTTCTAGAATTCCTTGGGACTGCTAACCGCTTAATAACAATGTTTATAAAGTTTTATTGCGCCGTTGTGTCCTCAATGTTTTTTTTTTTCGGTTGTCCCGAGCAGAGTAATGGCTGATAATAGTGAAGATGACGCGAAAATTGAAAATGGAACCAGATCTGCCCTTAAGCTTTACCGCTGCTCAGACGCTGACGGTATCTACAAAGTCGTTGAAGTAAAAACTGGTGGTTTGGAACAGTCGGATCTATCTCCCTCTGTAAGTATCCAACGTGGAACTTGGAAACCAACAAATACATTCAACAGTTATCAAAAACCTGATGGTAGTGCGTAGAATGAATATGATTGAGCTCAATTTCGACCCAATGCTAAAAGGTTTTTCTTTCAGGATTCATTCATTATTGACAACGGGCCGTACCACGTTTGGGTTTGGGTTGGGAAGAACGCCTCGTCTAAAGAACGTGTTGAAGCAATGAGAAACGCTCACGGGTTTCTCAAGAAGAAAAATTATCCATCCCACACCCGAGTGACACGTGTTGTCGACGGAGGGGAACCAATAGAATTCAAAGTCCTTTTCACATCCTGGCGCGATGAGGACCGGCTTTCGCATCCCATCAGGACCCCAAAAAACGGCACAGGTCAGCACGATGAAGTCAATAATCAAGACGAAGTCGTCTATTTAATATTTCAACTTAACCATACCGCTTGAGAATGAATTCCTTACCTAAATCAATTTTGTTTCGTCTAGGGAATGCGGTGAAGCACGTCCCGTTGAAAATTGACGCTTCGGTGCTTCACAGCGATTTGAAACTGGCGGCGCAAGAGCAGCTCCTCGATGATGGTTCTGGTACGCTTCAAGTGTGGAAAATAGGACCAACTTCGATGACTGAAACGCCAAAGAAAAACGTTCTGTACTCCGCGGAGAGCTACGCTATCAAGTATACCTACCAGCATAGCAGCAAAGAATCCTCTATACTCTATTATTGGAAGGCAGGTTCCAGCGAGAGTGTACAGCAACTATCGATCACCGTTGAGTGTATGGGGCAATTTTTTCATGATATAACTCTTTTCAGGGCGAAGACAAAATAGAGACAGACCAGAACACGTTGGGGCGACTCACGCTGAGTCAAGAACCAGCATTGAGTAGTGTCCACGTCCACGTCCGAACCTGCCAGGGCAAAGAACCACCTCACTTTTTGGCCGCTTTTGGCGGCAAATTAATTGTTCTTCATGGCGAGGAGGAAAATACGTTTCCAGATGTTTTCTTACTTCAAGTTCGTGGAAATCACGTGCACAATACGTACGCTGTGCAGGTTGGTTGTGAAAACTGCGCCCGTAATGACCAATAACGTACTAAATCGTGGATTTAGACCAAAATGTATTCTAATCTTTGTGACCAATCGCGATGCCATTAATAATATTCTTTTTACTTTTTACATGTAGCAACCATTACACCGTTCCTCACTTAACTCGAATTTCGTGTTCGTTTTGAGATCCAGCGAAATTTCATACGTTTGGTGCGGCAAGGGATCGACGGGAGATGAACGTGAAATGGCTAAAATTGTTGCCAAATCCGTCTGCGACGGTGAACTTGTGGTCCTCTATGAAGGTGTGCTATAGACAAATACATTTTTTTGGCCACAGCCTAACTCCAAACGATCAATTTATGTACCTACTTAGCTATAAAAACGCTGCAAATTCATTAACAAAGGTTGGTTATTCCTTAGATTAGGAGCATGGGGAAAAATAGTAATTGCGGAGTGTGCCGGACTTATTCCGATCGATTCAGTGTCCAAAATGCCAGAAATCTCGAAACCCCACTTTCAAAATGGATTGTCCGATACCCATTTGACCCATACACCAGGCAGCAATCGGTTCGGAACCCATTTTTATGGATTCAAAGTCCAAAATTTAGTTCAAATGATATCCCACACGCCTAGATTTTTTGCTTTTCCTGCAAAAATCAGGTTTCTGTTTTATTTTGAGTTTAATTGATCGGCTGAATGGATAACATGGAAATATGAAATTACCCTCCGAAAAATGCTCACGTCCCCAAATGTGTGATATCCTCTTCCTTATAGACTCAGAAAACTATTGTTTCTTCATTAGGTCTGGAGAAACCAGATTTTTGGAAATACATCACGAACGAAGGCGTCTATGCAAACGTGAGAAGCAGAAAAATAACGTCTAAAGTGGCTTCCACACGACTGTTTCACTGCTCCACCGAGAGCGGTTCTTTTAAAGGTTTGACTCACCCTTTATACTGCTAGAAAACATTTCTTTGATTCTCTGAGATTATTGTTTAATCGTACATCATTTCCAACGTTTTAGTCGAAGAGACAATGAATTTCTCTCAAAGTGACCTGATAAAAGAAGATGTGATGATACTGGATGTGTTCCACGCTATTTTTATTTGGATCGGCAGCCGAGCTACCAAAGAAGAAAAAACCAAAGCGCTTGATTTTGCCTTCGAATATCTGGAAACAGGTAGGAACTGACAGGTCTTGAAATTCATCTTCTAAATATTATTTACTACTAGGCCATTAAACAAACCTTATTAGCAACAAAAATGTAAAATTTCGGCTGAACACGATGATTTGAAGACACACTACATACGCATTGTGATTTTGCTACCCTCGAAATCGATTTGTGAAGCATGAATGAGAATCCAAAAGTTTGGATAGTTCTGACGTCCTGCAATATCTTGCAGATCCGTGCCGAAGAAGCTCAGACCTCCCCATAGTACAAATTCAGCAGGGGTACGAGCCTCCCATATTCTCAGGATTTTTCCCTAACTGGGACCCCGACTTTTGGAAGGTACGAAAGCTTTGTAGTGGATTCAGATTCGTTAGAGACCGAACACGTCTATCACGCCCATGTCGGGGTGACTCTTGATTTTTACAGTCTGAGAAAACGTTTGAGGACATCAGAAGAGAGTTGGACGAACAAAAGCCGGCTCTCCAAGTGGATTTGATTGTCGCAGAAAGTCTTCCCAATTTCGAAGACTGCGACAAACACCCCCTCAAAGTCCTGCGTGAGAAAGATCCAGAAAAACTCCCCGCTGGAGTGGACTACCAACACAAAGAAGTGATTTTTGATTACAAAAGATTCAACGCTAATCACAATACTCGCTATACCGAATTCTCATATAATTCAACATCTCTTTCAGATTTTCTTAGCGGCTGAAGAGTTTTACAGCACATTCGGAATGAAATATTCCCAGTTTATTGAGCTTCCCAAATGGAAACAAGAAAATCTTAAGAAAAACGCCGGACTGTTCTGACGTTTATAGAGAGCCTTGGAGAAAAAAACTCAAGCAAACTCTGGGTATTCAGACTCGTACAAATGATGAGTAACTGGGACAACCATTTTGATTTACAAATATAAGGCTGTACATTTTCTGTATTATCTACCTTGAAATCCAGTCTATAAGTTAGTGCCTAGCATTCATCCCATCGCTGACATCCGAGATTCAAAATTTTCCAACTGAAATTTCATTCAATTTGCAGCTCGATTCTACCACTTGTCTGTGCTTCGATATTAACTAACCCGAGATTAAGATAATTTAATTTCCAATTGAGTTCTTCTTGAAATAAAATGTTAAACTTGTTTTCAGGTTTTTGTAAAATACACTATATTATTTTGGTACTAATGTAATTGTTGAACCCGTAATTCCTCCTCCAGTTCAAAAATTCTGGAACACTCATGCGAACATGTACATTTTTCAGGAACAATCGAAGTATGCACCATAAAAATCATTTTCAAAAGAATTGCCACCAAACTGAGTTGAACTTCGTCTATGCAATCAATAAAAACTGAAAATAAAAGGAATTATTTACAAACCTACAGCATGAGCGGGCCGAAGCAATTTAATCGTCAAAACTTGAAATCAATGAGATTAACAGTTTCCATGCTTGAATTTATTAAAACCATGTTAAGGATCAATACAACTGTGGGCCCAGTGATCTACAGCACAGGAAAAAAATTCGAACGTTGGAAATGAATGTAAGTTCTTTACTATTGCGGCAATTGCCTCGGATCCTCCTGACTCAATTCACCGTCCGCTATTAAAATAAAAAATGTTGAACCACGCTAGTGGCGGTTCCTCCATTTTAACTAGATTGTCCGGATTACTTGCTCTTATGACCCAAGCTTCTTGGCTGCTGTTGCATCAAGGTAGCCGTAGTTTTCTCACCTCTCTTCCACAAATCCAATTTACACTAAAATTTAAAAAATGGCAAGAGCGTCAGGGCAGCGAACTGATAACTTTGATAAGATGGAAAGTTGCCATACGTATTGCGCTTGGGCACAACCATCCAAGCTGTGCATTAGAGAACTAAGCGTGCTCTATACAAAATAATTGAGATTTCCTTCCTAAGCTCCATTCCTGAGGCCCTGCTAGAATAATCCTTATTCCAAAACTCTTTTCAAATTCATTTCAGTATTCAAAAACAAGACTTATCAGCGTATTATTTTTTATTAAAGGCTATTCACTGTTTTGGCCGATTAACTTGCCTAAACTCCAGTAGTAACCACTGCATTGAAAGTGGAAGAAAATGCTTTTAAAATGTTTCTTGATTCATAGAGTTTTGTGATGGAGCTAGAAATGAGTTTTGAGCAAAAATCTAAATGACGTGTTATCAATTTATAATGTATTGTTTTCCTAAACACAGCAAAGTCGTGTTATGGCCTAGATGATGAACAAAAGACTTCACTGTGCCTTCCGATATATACGATATATTTATATTAATCTCTTTTGTCTGTACTTCATCTAAATTATAGAAACATTCCATATGAGAATGACCGGACCGACAGCTTACTCAGCATGGTTTCCCTCATGAGACACTCCTAGTCCTTGCCGCCCTCATCCACTAACACGTGATTGTGAGACAACGTCTGAGCTCATGAACAAACCCTTCGTGTTCATCGGGAAGTGTGTGATCATCTCCGATTCGTCGGGTTCTCATTTGCGACGTGCTACCGTGGCCCACGTCAAATTGCGGCCCCCTCCCCCGCCAACCCGCGTCCAGAAAGGCCTAACGCGAAGGGACTGAACAATCAGCGACAATCTGATGATCGTAAAATGTGAAAAAAAGCTGTGAGGGTCCCACATCCCCTCACAAGGGTTCGAGATTCATTTCGAGCAATTAGCGGCTTTTCAACCCAGTGGCCCACTGCCCCTATCATTAAACATATAAGAGCTTTGGGAAGGCAGGCACAGGACACCCCAAAGCCTTGGCTCTGACGTTTTCAATGTCACAAACCAAATTAATTTCAATACATTTTTTGAAATTCACTTGTGGTCAATTATTTCTATTAAGATAACATAATCTTGTTTTTGTATGAACTTTAATTTTTTACTTTTCAAAGTAAATAATTTGTTAGATTCGAAATTCAAAATATCCGTCCGTTGTCCGGGCTGGGAAGTGCCTAAAAAATGACTATATCAATGTACCTAGCTCCTTTTTCGCCCAATCGGTACAAGGGGAGTATGGCTTAAAACAGGTATTTGTAGAGTGGATCTTCTGGATTTGTTATGTTCTTGACTTGTACTTTCTTTTTCTTCTACATTTTGATGGGTTTTGGACACATTGCCCCACACTGGAGAAGGGCGACCTTTGGGTAAAGAAGAGTATGAACGACAGAACTTGTAGAGTAGAACCGAATTTTTAGACTTAATCAAAATGAATGATATCTGACTAGTCACTAATTTTTTTTTTTTTTAATTCAAGAAATTGAATCTAAGAGATAGAAATTTCGTGCATATTTGTTGATAATAAATCGCGAAATTTGAAGGGTTAGGTGCATTTTCTGAAGATGGTATTTTTGCTGATTTTTTGCCACCACCGTTCGAGGAGCAATCTGCTTTCACGTACTCTGCTGGAACTTGGCCTCATATTGTATAGAATTTCCTCATGCATTATTTAGCGTTAAGGAAATATTAAGATAACGTTTATGGTGGCTTGTTAGTGCAAAGATTGAATTATCGCAGATGTAGCTAGAGTGGCTTACTTGTTTTTCGCTCTTTGCCGCCCTCAGAACCCCCCCCCCCCCTCCTCCCACTCATTGATCAGTCGCATGGGGTCCTAAGCAGTTGTTGTTTCCTGAACGGATGCACATGATTGTGGCCCCTCCTCCTCTCCCGACCACTTTGGCGCGGAGGACAAACGATATCAAACGACAGATCGGAGAGATCGAAGAGAAAGAGGAAGACGGGGGATGTGTACGAGGGGTCCAATTACCCCATCAGCCGACCCCATAGGCGATAGAAGGATATGGCGGGCCGACGCTGAGCCCCTCAGTACTAATTTAAATCCCGGTGCTTCTTCTCTGCCGCCCGGCTCATCCGTCCCGAGTCACTGAGACCGCCCTGGTAAGTGTCACGCTACCCTAGTACCCACATAGCACCTATAAGTAGATATCCACAGATAGATCACAATATCTGTCTACAGCACCTATATGCACAGATATATGTCTAGCGAAATTGCACAAAAACAGAATGAAAAAGGAACGTACTCCTCATCCTCGAACGTACAGACCACACAGACGATTATTTAGTTTCCTTCAAAAAATGCATTCAAGAATACATCACACATTGCTTGTCTTTCCTTTTGGTACTTTTTATTTTGACCACTTCGGTTACATAATGTGGGATTCCATGCATACGAAAGCCCTCCACCTCCCTTCTCACTGTATTCTGGCACCATAAAAGCCATGATGCCTCCTTAACTGCCTTATCCCGTCGCATAATCGAGCATGGTATATCAATATTAGCAAGCTGAATTTCTAGATCTAAATTAGACTCCTTGCTTTTCTAAATTTCTGAAATCCACAAAAACTCATCTGAGTTTTACCCTGAATATGAAGCATGTTGAGCCCGTAACCCCTGTTAGTATGTTTATATTATACAATTTGTCAAATGGCAACAAGAAATCCAACTTTTAATCACGCTTCGATTGGATGCCATAGTTTAATTTTTAAAAATGTGACAGAAGTCAGAGGATAAAATTGATTTCCTACGATAAATTATGTCATTAATGAAAATCGATGTACACCAGGGGAAATGTTGGAGTTCAGTAGAATTGGATTTCAATTGTACTGTGAGTACGTTTTTATGCTGAATCGAATCGCTCGGGTCGCCTTCTTGACTTTTTTTTTTAAACCGACTTTCTCCACCCTGACCCTACAAATACTGAACTAGGTATTACTCCTCTTACATCGGGGCTGGTATAAATTGTTTAATTTTGGTTCATTATTCTTTAGGTTCATTCACGAGGTCAATTGTTTCGGACTGGCCCACAAATTCGACATTCTGTATTCAAAGATGCCTTTATTGAAAAAATAAGATGCCCCTCCTCTGTTTTCAGCAGTAGACATTTTTGCTAGGAATGATGGGGGATGTGTATTTGAGATTTAGGGGACTTGTATAAGTGTGGGGAATAATTTCCTATTAAATTACGGACGCTGAATTGATTGAGATGGTCAATGGGCCAAAAGGCAGAAATGGAGACAGAATAATGATGAAACGTGGGATTTTGAAAATGGGCAGGAAATTGCACTGAATTTATTCAAAACTATTATGGTGACCTAGTTTGCAATTGAGCTTGGAGACCTCATAATTATTTTCAAGCAAGATCCACCTAGAAATGAGGTAAACCATTGTGGAATAATTCGTAGCGTTTGTTTATGGTATTCATATTGGTTGTTTGATCGTACAAGGGAGTCAGAAACACGATAGTAAAACTCCACACCTTTATATCGTTGGTGAAGCTGGCAACAATTTTTGGCCAAAATGAGTTAGTAATCGATCTTTATAGAAAATTCCATGACGGATCGATTGGTGAAGTCAGATTATCGAAAAAATCACTTCCAGTGCTAATATTAACAGTACTGCCAACATGGTAACTGATAGTAACTGATACTAAAGTGAGGCAACATTCAGCACACTTCAGCACACAACAAGCAACATTCAGCTACAATTCAGCTTACTTTTTCATTGGTAGAATATTAATGTTTAAATTAGTGTAGATTGATCAAAGGGGGTCAGCCATTCATGGAAGCTTCAAGTTTTAGGATCAAGAAAGTAGTTTTGAAATTATTCAGTTTTTTGTCTCTCCTGAAAAGTTGATAAAATTGAGTTATAGCATGTTGCCGCTTCACCGACGATATCTTAATTTTTGTCAACCACATTTCAAGCACAGTGTGCGCAGTAAATCCAATTTCCAGTTCGATGAATTACGAAGTGGGACGACAGTAATTAATAATGTAAATTAAGTAAATTAATCATGATGGTTTTTTGCAGATAAGACATTGGTTTTTAGTCAAGAATCTATTAAGAGAGTGGAGTTCAACGCAGAACAAATCATTGAAGACAAATCGACGTTTTTTAGAGGACTGAACTGACTTCAGCATGTGATGAACGTATAGAATGCTGACTCAGAATGTTGGAGTATTTCATAGTTTCGTTAGCGCTGCTTTGGAGTGCTCACGCCACCCCAACAGGAAACCACACGTGTACGGGAGTTGTAAAGTGAGGATTACTTCAGTCTTTTGGCACCAAAAATTGTGCTCATTAGAATCTTATGAACAAAAATTAACCATGATTTGTTTTCCCTAGGCATGAAGTAACAGTTCGGGTGAATGTGACGGAGCCAGTGACTTTCCGAGCCTATGAGTGGTGCCTGCGAGTCCCTCCAAGATGTTCTACATACACTATCCAGCTCAAAGACCGCGTCAAAATCCACGTAACTATCATAATTACAGTTCAATCAATGTAATAGGTACCTTGGTCATTCTCTGCACTTTTTTAAAAATAATAATTATTATTATTACTAATTTCTTCATTTTTTTAATGTGTTGTAGAAAGAAATGCACAATCGAACGATCACAGTGTGTTGTAAAGGCTATGTGGAGATTGACTATAAATGTGTGCCTGCATGTCCGCCAGAGACTGAGTGCCCCAACATGCACTGTAATCGAACGAACCATTGTTACTGTACTCCAGGCTACACAGGCTTGTACTGTAATTCTCGTAAGTTTTGTATGATTTTCTTGAGAGGAGATTAGTGCAGCAACATTATAACTTCAGCTATTCAACATAATCATTGCGCCAATACTTTACCACACACATGAAGCAATAAATTAGTTTTAAGCAGGAAAATAATTCTTCATAATTTTTTCTTCAGCCTGCCCAAAAGGTTTTTGGGGAGCAGGGTGCATCAAACAGTGTGACTGCCCAGCAGGTTATACCTGCCATCATCTAACTGGAGATTGTATGGAAGATGACATCCCAGCAACAAAAAGCAGGAGAACTACATCTTCTGAGTTTCTCACTGAGGTTCCAACAACAATACAAACTACCCTCACCACAACCAGAGTTCCCACAACCATACCAACGACTCCAACTACAACGCAACAGCCTACAACAATACCAACTACAGCACAAACAACAACAATACCAACCACCACACCAACAACAACAACAACCACTACCACACCAAGCCCAACAACCACACTGCCCACAACTACACCCACAACTACTACTACTAGCACCACTACTACTACCACACCAAGCCCAACAACCACACTGCCCACAACTACACCCACAACTACTACTACTAGCACCACTACTACTACCACACCAAGCCCAACAACCACACTACCCACAACTACACCTACAACTACTACCACCACCACACCAAGGCCAACAACCACAATACCCACAACAACTACAACAATTCCCACCACTGTTCAAACTGTAATGAAGCCAGTAACAACAGAAAAACCAATCACATATGAATCGACAATACTTGAAAAGACTGAAACAAAACTATCTACCTATAAACAACAAATGGCAGAGGTTAGTACAATGCCAACTCCAGTGACAAAAAGTAAATGGAATTGGGTATTTGAGATTGCAACAGCATCGCCTACACTGCAAATACAAATCAAACAGGAATCTAAGAGCTCTGGTGAATTAGTTACACATTCAACAACCAACAAAACACCATCAACCAAAACAGTTTCTGCCCAGGTAACAACTGAAGCATCAACATCTCAGAGGCCTCAAGAACCTGCAAATATTATTTTGCCAACAGCTATTATACATTATGAAGAGGGTGCAAAAGAGATTGCTGAAACAGGTCTTGTTGCAGAGACTGAGGCTTCAACCAGAACCAAAATTGAGCCTCCCACTACCACTAATACACCAATTTTTGAAGCGCAAAACACAACCTCAAAACCTCCATCATTAATTAACTTCAATCCTGACCTCCGTTTACCTACTTTCAATATTGAAGCCAACACTGTACAAACAACAAACACTGTCATTTCAAGTCAACAGCCAACTACCATTGTTGAAAGTAAACCCATAACTGTTGCAACAACACCAGTAACATCTTCAACCACTACTATTGCCACACCACCTGTGACAATCACAACAGTTCCAAAACCATCTGAAACAACCACAACAGTTGCCACATCCCCTGTGACAACCACAACAGTTGCCCAAGAACTATTGGTAACAACTGTTCCCCCACCATCAATGACATTTACAACTGCAGCTGTTGCAACTTCTCCAGTGACACCTGCAGCCCCAACAACAACTACAGAAAGGGTTACAACATTAACGCAACCACAAACAACCACATCCACACTGTCACAGGGAACACATTCTCCTCATCATACTGAGATGGTAAGACACATTTCATTAATCCCTACTTACTTTCCATAATATTGTTACACAAAATTGAAATTTCTTGAACTCGCCTGGTGTTCCTTCTCAGGCCACAGAAGTGACAGCAGTGAAAACAACAACATTCATTGATACAAGAAATTACGATGAGGTTCCTAAATCAACAGGAATAACATCCCAGAAAAATAGTAT
Source organism: Cyrtorhinus lividipennis (assembly GCA_019603395.1). Lineage (NCBI taxonomy): Eukaryota > Metazoa > Arthropoda > Insecta > Hemiptera > Miridae > Cyrtorhinus > Cyrtorhinus lividipennis. Next base: position 5,229,768 of record CM034006.1, on the reverse strand, counting down.
TCCTAATGAGAAACAGGCAAGTGGTTCTCCCAACATTGAACACCCAGCTATTATTGGCAAATTGTTCAACGTGGGCAGTGGTGAAGTTGACCAAACATTCATCAACTGGTCAGAAAATTCAGAAGGAGGGGTGAACATCAAGGAGGAGGTTAAGGGACTCCCTGTTGATCAAACTAGCGTCACAGATAGTTTGGACCGTCTTATTGTGGAAGATGTGCCCAAGCCTCCAGTTCATCTTAAACCAACAACAGATGAGAGCCCAATCAAGTTGGTTGAAGAAGTCATATCAAAATATTTCCCAGATACACTATTTAACCCTTTGCCTGGACTCAGTACTCCAAAGGAGCCCATACTTTTAGAGAATTTCAGACTGGGTTCTGTAGAGTCCAAGAAATCAAGCAAGGATGCAGTCACCATTGCTAAGCTCCCAAGTACAGTTGAGGTGACTACACTCTCAGCAACTGAAGCAACCACACTTCCTGTGACCACAACTACTGTTGCTCCTTCTTCTGCACCAACCACCCCAGACATATCAACTATACCCATCATCACTCCCAAAGTCATTGTATCAGCCAAGAACCCAGACGAAATTGATTTGGGAGGAGTCATTTACAGAAAAATGAAATTCTTCCCACAAGCCAAATCTGTTGAGGACACTACGGCAGCACCTATGACAACAGCTACTCCCACAAGAAAACAAGAGCAGCCAACAACTCCAGAGGAGGATAGATTCAAAATCTATTTACCAGAATATGAAAGAGAAAGTGACAAAGAAATGGCTACTACGCCTCCTGTCAAAACATTTATGCCTAAATTCAACTACGACAAAGAAGAATATGACTATGGTAAGCTGTCTCAACCAAAGAAATCCAAACAAAAAGAGAAAGACACCAAGAAGTACAAAGTGAAGCCCCAGGAAGTCACAGCACCTCCATCTGAAGATGTGTCCAATGAAAGAGTAACAAACAATGTGTTTTTAGAGACAAAAGAGTTCAAAGTACACTTGGCATCAACCAAGGCTCAGAAGTATGGTGAGGGTTATTACACCAAATCAGCAATGGACCATGACAGCTCTGTTCACGATTGGAGCAAATACAACAAAAAGAAAGGTAAATATGGAACAGTGGAAGCAGAGTCAACCAAGCAAGTGAAGTTCACACTGAGCCCATCTGGGTATGGTTTAGAAGATGGGGCTACAACAAGAGGACTCACAGAAGCATTGTTTCCAACAACAAATGCAAAGCCACCCCACACTTGGTATTCTCACGCTAGAGAGAAGGCCAAGATCAAGAATGCGTTGAAAGCGCTGAAGAGCACCACAACCTACGACAACGTCAAACCAACAGAAGACAGTATGGTGGAAGAGTCGAACGATATCCACTCACTGGCGACCCAATACACAGAACGTGAGCCTCGAGCAGCAGTAGCAGCTGCAGTGACGTACCAGGAAGACCCCAACAATCCTCAAATGTTTGGTCAAATCAAGTTCAACGCTCCCGAGAGTTTCTCGTCTTCTCGATCTGAGGTGCGAGGTTCCTCAGCTTGGGTGGTCTCGTTGGCGGTAGGAGGAGCGTGTTTCTTGGCCATGGCGACAATCGTGGCACTGCTCTGGCTGAGGCTGAAGAGGAGACGAACAGAAGAGTCGGCCCATGGTGAGGAATACGACGAGAGGCAATTTACTGTCAAAGATACCAGTTCGTCTGAGCTGAACACTTATGAGACTGTCTACCCTGTAACCAGTAAGTTAACCTTCAGCTCAGTAGGCTTGACGCTTTTACATTTAAATGACCTCTTCTACACTATAATGCTGTACTTTTTTCTCGGAATTTAACAACCGCACAAGCAACGTGCAAATTCCTAAGGAAGAAAATATGGCATTTTTAATCTTCTCTATTCGTTTGAACAACCAATTTTGCATTTTGAGTTCCTTCAAATGAAAAATTGCAAGTAATGTGCCAAACCATAGATGTAAACGATGCGTGTGTGTGGATTGTAATTCGTAATACTTTTTTTTTTTTAGAATCAATTACCCATTGATTTCATAAGCAGTTTTTCAGATGAATCAGATAGACTGGAAGTAGAGACGTTCTTCTGCCCAACGTTCACCAATAATTACGCTGAGCGCATAAACAGAGGTGAGAACAACTTGTTTAGTCCTCTTTCAAGGCTTCCATAACTGTGATTAAATTAAGTTTAATGAATAGTTGGATTTTGCAAAATTTCCAAATAGGACTACTGCCAAAAACGTCCTTATTACATAAGGACAGAAAGTGTCATTTTTACGATCGTAATTATTCAAATTTGCCTTGACTCTTATGAATGAATAAATATCATGTCCTTAAATCCTGCATACAAATATTCAATAGCATGCCTATATCTCAATAAACCCGCTAGGTGGCACAAGTAATTAGGGGAGATCGGGTTTTCCTGTGGCCGTTCGCCACTATCGTGCGGGTCTCCCGCTACGAGCATGGCAACCAATGTGCACGGTTCGGTATTTTACTAGATTGTATTTATTTGCTAACAACTTCCCTGTTTATTAATTTTTTAAAAATATTTTTTCAATAGAACTCAATGAACTGAGCTACGATCATCCCAGATCCAGTATAGTGGAGCCACTGTACGCAGAAATACTTCATCCGAAGATCAAAGAAGTGGAATGAGCAGCGGAAGAAATTATTCGAAGGGTGATCATGCAAATGTAACGCGTGGTAGTGAAGACGGCGGTAATATCATTCGAACCACATCGTATGCCGACCTTTCTAAAGTAATGTACCCGAAGGGAACGAAACACTTCATGATGAAGATATTTATGAGAAGTATGGACCTCTCTAGTAAGTCATAACTGTATTTTTTCTTCAATTTGTATTTATAGTATATTCCTAGGTACTTTATAGCGCAAAATGCAAAAAGGGGTAGGAGGAGTGTAAGGGACCTCGTGAACGAATTCCTACCTCAAGAAAATTTGAAAATGTAAATAATCTAAAAATTTCCTTACAAACCAAACACACTATTGAAAGTTTAGATAGGTTGATGGCAACAAAATTCAAAAATGTTGCTTGTGAATGAAAAATATAAAAGTAACTACGAGTAATCAATAACGCCGATCGTCGATTTTGACCAGCGAAATGATCTATTTTGTGTAAGAGCTTGAAGAAAAATGGTAAAAAGCGTTTTCAGATTATTTTGTGCCTAGAAAATAGTTTATTATTTACGTTGTGTTAGAGCGTGAGCGCTGAGAATTAGGAAACTGGATTCTCAACCTAGTATTTTTATTTTTATACGTATGTTTTAAAATTATCATTCATTTTTAAGAACTATAAAACTTGGCAGGTTCTGTAAATATTTATTTTAAATTTTATGAGAAATAAAACGACGAAATTTGAATTGTTAACAATGATTATTCACCCGTGAGTTGAGTTCTTCCTGACGAAGTATTTTGACAATTTTGTACACATATACAATAGCAACGATGAAGGGAGTGCCATGTACGAAAATGGCAGCTCAGGCGCATTCTTTCTCCCTCCCAACACTCTATGTTCTACACAAAAAGATTTCTTTTTTTCTCCTTCTCTTCTTTACGATATTTACAGTAATAATTTTAATTTGGAAAAGTCACCGACTTCTAAAGATAAGACTATTCATTTAGAAAATTAAACGGGATACATTTAACAATATACAAAGAAGTAAGTTTAAAAAAAAATTGAAAACAAAAGGATTCAAAGAAACGATTTATGTAAAACAAATTCAATCAAAGAAGGGCAACAAATAAATAGGAGTATAAATGGAGTAATAAGGGAAGAGTAACAAAACAGCACATTGTATGAAGAGTCTACTTGCGCTTATTTTCTATTTATTCTAGTCTAATTGAATGTTTTTTGTTTCCATAAAGAAGAAATGGAAAAAATCGTCTGAACTACGAGTGTTATGAAGTTCCAATTTCGCCATGCTCGAGGCCAAATATCCTGAAAGTCAAGCGGGTATGAAGATAATTGTTGTTAACTTGTCAAAATACGACGGATACTCAACCTTGCGACAACCTTTGCAGGACTTGTTATTAAGATAAACATCGCGACACGTCGGCCAAGAGGATGTTTCGACGACAAATCCTGACGTCACAATGAGATGATTCCCCGACTGTCACAACTGCTGCCCATAAACCCGTTACATGTCACTCACTTTCGGGATTCTTGCAGCTTCGCGCCGGACAAGGACAATAGTGAAACTGAAAAGCGGTTCGGGGGCGAAGTCTGTAATTAGAGGATGGCTTTATAATTACGTAGGAGTTCAACTGAGGGAACTCACTCGACAAAAGTTTGTTCAACTTCTACAGCCCGACTCAGATTTCTTTCAATTACGAGTGGGAAATGGAAATTGCATTGTCCGATTAGAATGAGGCAAATTTCTCTCGCAACTTGAACTCGCGGGGATGGTATCCTGGCCCATACAACGAAAGGAAGCCGAGGTCGTACGTGGTCAAAAGGAGTTGCCAGAGGAATCGTTTTGAAGAAGGAAGTCTAGGAAATTATTCACATTCCTACAAGGAAATAGGAGCTTCTAGTTTAAAGGTGGGCAACAATTTTTGAAGCAACCTTAAAACTCTTTCCTTTTCTTTAGGAAATTCGGAAAGTGAAAAATATGATTTTTTGAAATAGCAGCTTTTTTGCAAGGCTTGCTTTTTCCACGCTGATTACGAAATGCAAATTGAGAAAAAAAAAACTTTAGATGAATTTCGTGAGAAGTAGCATGATAGGTTTTGTGAACAACTTTTTCTCTCTAAAGGTAAAGTATTCCATTTTTCAACTATTCCAAATTCGTATCGGCATCTGGTTGTGAATCCAATTTCCCGGTTCCTTTTGCTACGTTTCGCCAGTTAGGTTGCGAGGAAATATTTCGGGTTGGAGAGATAAAGTTATTGTTTGAAGATTATCAAACAATACCTCAATTCATCGGCCGATACTTTTTAGTATCTAGAGTCAGTTTTGGAGACATTAAATTTTAAATTTAAAATGTTTCGCCTGCTTCCCGAACAACTATACTCACGTCGTTCACAACTTCAAATACCTACCCCACGAAGTAGGGCTCCTCCGCCTGAAGTAATAGTGCTTCCGCTCACACTTGACCTCAAATGCAGGGGATCTAGGCAGGACATAATTATTGTAAAACAGAATGTACTCTTGTAAATGAGCTGCCTCAAACGCGGTACTCTTCAAATTGGGATCAAAAAGCTTGTTCAAACAGACTTGAGATGTGAACAACAAGTTCCAAGTTTTCATTTTTCGTTCGATTTACTCCAAAATTGAAGAAAAGGAAACGTATTCTGAAAGGTTAGTTCACTTCTTTGCGCATTTCACACGTCGTTTTCAAAACGACTACTTCTTAGTTTGATAAAGTTTGCCTTCGAAACAGAGGAATAAGCTAGAAAAATTAAAAGCGTACAATTGAAAATGACGTACAAAATGCTTTGATCATGACCGTAGGAGGGGCACAGCTTCCAAAATCAGAAGACTCGGAAATTCATCACACGGAGTCCTACAACGGAGAGTTGTGTACCTACGGTGGATTACATATTGAAGGAGGAACTGCAGTGGTGGAATCATAATTATAAGATTTCTTCGGATACTCGGTCAGACCGCAAGAGGCAGCTATAGTAGGGGCCGGTTCGGGGGCGGGGGCGAGTTATAAACCATGTAATGGCGTCATCGGGAGAGAGTTCTACTTTTGATTCGGTGAAGAGGCAAAACAAAGTGGATAGATAGTGCAAATAGTTGTACGATCGTACATATGTGATGATTGTCCAAGCGACCATTTTGACATTGGTGATATGGTGCGGTTCAGTGGCGTCAGACCAGAAGAACGAAAAACGGGATGAAGATCAACCTACAAGAAGAATGTCGTACGGATTTCTCGGAGGTGCGAGTCCATCGAGTTGGGTTTCCTACGGGAGGCCGAGTCAGGGAGCGTCACTTTCGTATGGAGGAACACCAAGCCTGGGAACAGCGCAGTCTTACGGTGTTGGGCCCAGTTTAGGGTCGTTCTTGTCCTTCAGCGCAGGGAATGCCTCTCCAGGCGTACGTGGCCCAGCGGTAGGCAACACAGGCCTCGGAACCTCCCCGGTGGTGACTAACCAGCAGGCAGGGCCTCATCCAGGCGCTGGCACGTCTTCTTTCAGCGCCTCGCTGTCTATTGGAGGACCTGGAAGTGGTATCAGGATCGCAACGTCACCCAGTAACGGGATCAGTGTGGGATTCAATCCAGACAACGGAATTTCTCCTGCTTACATCACCAACGGGATAAACGGGCCACCACAAGGCCACGGTGTCAATCCAGGCCAGTTGGATTTATCAAACTTCTACGCACCGTATTCATACAGCGGAGATTCGAGTTCCATCAAATCGAATTTCCCGTATTCGTATTACAATAGATACAAATATGAAGGCCCCTCGCGACCGTATCCCGTGTACATACCAAAACCATACCCAGTATACTTCGAAAAGAAAGTCCCAGTTGAAGTCAAAGTACCGGTTCCTCAACCGTTCGAGGTAGAAAAACCTATACACGTGCCTCTTCCGATTCAAGTAGAAAAACCTTATCCGGTCGTTGTTGAAAAAAGAGTGCCTGTTCCCGTGGAAAAAATTGTACCTCTGACTCTGAAGGAGTATGTGACGAGGCCATATCCGTTTCCTGTTCCAGTAGATAAGTACGTACCAGTTCCATACGACAAACATGTAGCGTATCCCCATAAGCATCTCCCCGTGCCGGTAGAGAGACCCTACCAAAGCTTCACGGGGGCTGGTAATTTCTACCCAGGAGTCCAGGTTGACCCTGGGTACTACTACCCATACCACTCGCAGCAACCTCTACAGCAGGAGCAAGTTTCTTACAGCCCGTTCCGCGAAGCTTACGATGTACCACAAGATTATCTGAGAATGGGCGAGCAGAGGAACTATCAAGAAGATGATAGCGAGAGTCGTGACGAGGATCATTCTATGAAGAAGAGTGAAGAAAGTGACGACGATGAAGAAGCTGAAGATGACGAGCAGGAAGTAGAGCATAAGTCGGCGGCTGAAATGGAGGAGGGCGATGATCAAGACAGAAATGATGTTAAAAGACAAGCAGCAGATGTTGATGAAAACACTATGGGACTGGAAAGTCAAGAAGAATCTTCGGAGGATGTCCACCCACTACGCGTCAACCTTCTCAATGACAATTCTGAACAAATGGCAGAACCTCAAAACAACGAAACTCAAACCACAACTTTGCCCGATCTGGGTGAAACAAGTTCCAGTTCTGAAGAAGCGGTCGTACCAATGACAACAACAGAAAACCCAATGAGTACGTCAAAGTCCTACGGTGATCGTATAATGCGCATAACAACTCACCACCCGACCATGCCGACACCTACACCGACAACAGAAACCAAATTATGAACTAAGTTTGAATAACCTGGTTATACTGGTTGAACTGTACCGAATGAATGATAAGCGGATGATGCGGATGGATGAACATTTTGAGTCGTGGCTTTCATGTTAGCGAGGGCGCAAAAAAATCAGCCATAGAAAAAGAAAAAATGTTTGGGGTATACAATTTCACATATTGAAACTAAATCGTGAGGAGATGCGTCATCTCTTGCTTTCGAAACATAATCATCAACCTGTTAAATCTGAAGACATACTTGAGGACATAGTTTAGAGCACATGGCAATATCGAGTGTTTTCCATCGACGCATTGAGCAAAAAGGATCGAGATTAAGATTAAGATTGTTCATTTATACACCTGGTAGTGGAGAAGGAAGCTCATCGAGAACCGGTCGTTTCGTCGCAATAGGAAAACAGTGATCTCAGAACGGATATTGTTTCCGCTACCTCATACAAGATGGTAACACCGATTATGTACTGCGTCAGATGTCTTTAAATGAAGACAAAATTATCTAGAATCTGAACGGTATCAGATTATTAAGGTTAAGAAATTTGAGGTAATTCACATTTCCTGTACTTGTTGCAAATAAAATATGTTTTTGTTCAGATGAGACAATAATAACTGTTCTATACAGTCAAACCACTCGCTTCCGGGCACAATAATGAATAGAAATCCCGCCTAGAAACTGTATAGCTAGTAGGGTTCAGTTCAGAAACCTGCCAAGTTAACACAAAATTTATGTAAGTGGCAACCAAGGAGACTGGGCGGATAAATAGAGAGATGACAGGGTGAGAAGAAGTATAAGCGATTTTGCCATCGATTTCGAACACACGAATTTATAATTATTACGTTCTGTAGTGCGAAAACTCAGAAATTACAGTGCTTATCATTTTAATTAATTTAATTCAATGGAGGAATCGCAGTGTTACAAATATAATGATTGTGCTTTACAGCTGAAATAACTCATGGTTGATCATATAATCAAAGAGAATTTGAAATCTTGACACGAAATCTACAAACAAAGTTCCAACAATTGCAATATCAACTCAAAATGTGATGACCCCCAACAATCCCATTGACCCGTAAGTAGGAGTGCTCGGTAAAAGCCTTGTGATAATACACATTTTTCGAGGATCGCCTATTTAAAAATAAATGGATTTACCTCTGATCAGATTGGGTGAGAAACACGCGGAAGACATGTTCGCGAGAGCAAATACCACGATGTATTCAAACGACTTTTCTTTTCGTTTTAGCGTGGATTCGTTTACCTTATCATCCAAGTACGATGCACTTTGGTGAGAAAAAACGTGCAACAAGTTACAGGTTTATTCAGAGTTCACTTCGAAAGTCGTTTTTAGGTCATGTGAAGGGAGCGATGTTTTCTGACGAGGGACTCCACAGGGCTCCGAACCAATCTAGGATTTTATAGTTGATGAAGGAAAGAAGAGAGAAAAATAGGACGATAGTGATATCTGGTATTCAACGTTAAGGAGAAATTAGAGAAATATTTCTACACAGTGTTCGCTGCTTTCAAGCCAGTAAATATATCTTAGGTTTTAACCATTTTAATATGACGTTTTGCCAGGCCATGGCATCATCAGGAACCATCAACAGACATGAGGTCGCCTTTAAATATTTACCCACTTTGTGTGTCATTGATTGTCAAAACCTATTCCTTTTCAAGATGTTGTTACTTTACAACATACAATGTTAAACTTTTTATAACGTACCTTAGGTACTTCATTATAGGATGAACTACCTTATGACTACTGTTAAATTTCAAGAAATATTATAATGACGACCATTTTTGAAAATTAGGGCTATATACTTATGTTTCGAAGAATGCCCCCACCCCCTCATTTATACACTTTCATGTGCTTTATTATGACAAATATTATATAAATCATCCCATAGAGCTTTAAAGCCATCCGTTGCTGTTGATGGTTCCTGATGATGCCAGGTCAAACGCCGCATTAAAAGGGGTGAAATGGCCAAATCCGGGGGGGTTTGTTGACCCAACAAACATGGAAGGTCAACCCAACACAACAGACATCCTGTAAATAAATATGATCCTATTCAAAAGGAAGCCTATTATCTACAAATTCAATTGACTTCACCTCTTGATAAACGGCAATGTTATTGTTTAAAGGATTGAAAACCGATTACCTGCTGAGAACTTGGACAGTCAGAAGGATCAGTATTGCCAAACAAAGATACACTACGGATTCTCTATTGTGACCACAAGAACAGGATGATAAATACTACTTATCGCTAAATCACATGAATATTGTCAATGAAGGATACTGCAAATTGCGCGTTCCCACTTCTCGACCATGTACAGCTCTGTCACCATCAAGTAACGGAAATACCAGTAGTTGAGGAAATCCCAGACGGATTTGATGGGATTGCCCATTTTGTAGCCGCAGCAAACGAGGATTCCAGGTAACTTGCCACGTCTACCTAGTCAGAATGAAGAGATACCATTAGAAGCAGTATTTTCAAGGATATTTTTTACACACGATTCATTGTATTATTTGGTTATTTATTAGTACATGAATCACATGAAACGAGTAACTTCGAACTTGAAAAATGATTAGAATCTTGATGGCGAAAATTAAAATACAGATCGTACCTGAAACCGTCAAGGACTAACCACCTTAGTTGCTAATGATTGATGAAAAAATGAGGCCGTGGGAATGTTTTTCGAAAATCGAATTTGGACCGACGAACATCCGATTACCAAAAAACAGGTCACACAGAGTTGGTAATGAGAGATTAAGGATGATATTCGAGGTAACAAGCAGAATAAATAATAAATTGCCAATCAGGTAAGTTCAAGTAGGCTTTGAGTCATTAATCTCAATACAAGAATCAACATAGTTAGCAAGTTACTGCAACAGTGCAACGTTAATTGTTTCTTCTTCTCTTCACTCTTGTGCTTCGCAACCATGGCGGTCACACACAAAAACATCGATTAAGGAAAAGGTGATCACCTGCAACAGTATTCTTAAATCTTGAGTCAATGTGAATTCTCCTCAATAATGGTGGTCTATTACTTAGCTTTGTCGGCCGGTAACATAAATAAGACTTGATGTTTAAAAAATACGTATGTATTCTTCAAACATCGATGTTTTTACTCCTTGGTGGTTTTTGACATAGATATTTTTTATTAGACACTGATGTTTCCACCGAAAAGGCCTTCATTGATTGTTTAAGTGTAAATATTATATGCTTACTTTTATAGCTGAGCAATTGTTATTTTTGTTCAATAAATGCTTACTCGGGTGTTTAATGTACTCATATAAATAAATAACAAAATACTACGCACATATTAAAGCGCCGTCGATGAGTTTGAAATCATATTTATGTACTATGGAAGTGCATCAGATTATTCATAATGATATCATCAATTTTGTCGTCTTTTTTCACTTATCCACTGTACTTCCTCCTCATACTTTCAAAATTCCTGCAAGAAAAAATTACACTTGGCCACTATTTTAGATCATAAAAAAAACGTGAGGAGGCTTTATGTAATATTTTTGTGTTTTATGTGATGTACATATTCTTACTTCTACAAGGCAATGAATGTTTTTGGACGTAATGCTTCTCTTACAAATAACATCGATATTTCCACGTCGATGTTTTGTTAATCGATTTGTCTAGCTAGAAGCTACCCAGCTCCTCTGTGATCCCCACTGTACCCTGAACGCTTCTTCGTGCTCGCCCTAGACAGCGCTTGTGTCAGCTGAGTCCCTTCTGTTCTGACCTTTCCGAGGTTACGGACGCAGTCTCTGTTCGTTCGCAACAAGAATTTTTTCTTATTCGACGTCGTAGTTTTCTGCGTAAATACCAGCCATTTTCGTGACTCCTCTCCTCGTACCGTTACTGATCGACGTCTAGGTAAGGTAATCATTCTATTCGATTTCATCTCAAATAAATATAAATTCTCTCGTCGCGAATCCTCTTTTTGCAAACTCCCCCTCTCTCGGATTGTTTGTTATTGAACAGCTGTGGGCTGGTAGTCTCAAGGTGATCGCCTCAGCTTTACAAAGTAAACTACGTATTTACCTCGTCGCCAGCCCGAATTTATGGATAATATCTTATAGGTAAGGATCCGTACAATTTCAATTATAAGTTTTCTGTGCCTTTTCTCATTCTTGAGAGTTTGAATTTATTAAAATCGTGGATTCCGCACCGTCTACGCGATTATTCGGTCGATATTCGCTCAGCGTACGATTCTTGTTGTTGTTTTCGGGTTCCTTTGTGCACGAGCCCAGGCTTTGGCTTGTGCGTACATATTTTATTTTTACTTTTCTTCCAACTACGAAATGGAACCGATCAATCCGGAAATTGATTCAACAGAGGGCTATCTTGTCCTGATTGAGACCTGGATTATGTTTTTACCTACTCTCTTTCCTTGAAAGTTCTTACGTTTGAGTCATGATTTTAGACTTTGAGCCAAATTGGCCCTGTTTGTGTACATATTCATTCAGTTATGTTGCCCTAGACATTTTCAAGAACGGTGGACTGTCGAGTTGTAATGGATTTAGCAAATGTTTTTCAGAGTTCACTTAGCATATTATGTTAGAGGGATAAGCGCGTATAGGTGATAAAACCCGCCAGGAGTTGCATCAAGAGTCTGTAGAGTTGCAAGCAGTTGACATTATTTTACTGTTTTCCATTGAGATTTTGGTAAAAATTGAGATCATGGGATGTTCAGATGACTCCAAAAACAAGCTTGTAGGTCTGGTCAACCCTAGAAGAAAAGATTTATTTTGGAAGTCATGTTTCTACAGTTGTTTCCGGGCTGATAACCACAAAATCGCTGATCATGAGACGGTGGAAACAATGTCAATTTTATTCACAAGCTCAAACTACAAGTTAATCTATCATCTTATCAGGATACTGTTGTGGGCCTTGGTACTTGTAGACAAAATAACGTGCTTGTGCACTGCATGTTTTATTTTATTTATTTGGGAACATGATTGATATAAAGTATTCTCTTGTTGACATTTGGTAAATAGTGACGGTATCATGTCGATTTATTGCTTAATCCGAGGTCAAAGCCTACGTTTTTTAGGAACCCAGTAGGCACGTGCTACTTCTTATCCTAATTATTCTTGGTGACGCCTCTGAAAACAGTGATGTTGGACGGTTGTCATCGGTTGTTTGGCCTCCCACGTGAGTTTTGATAAGGTGTTTGCTGTTTGTATCCGAGTTTTTGTGTGGGATCACGACTGTGCAAAGGTTTGGCGCGGTCCTCTTGCCGCGTTTGTCAATTCTGGTGTTGATATTTCATCATGAAGGGGTTTGTTCACGAGTTTTGTAGAAGTGTCTGGATCGATATATTAGAACAGGTGTTCGATTTTCCGGTCGGTATCCTCCTAAGAATCCATTTGACTGCTCAATCATGACAAGAAGTGGCGCTTGGAAACATTTTCACAGACTGAATTTTTTAATTATTCTTACTTTCAAAATCTGTTATGTGACCCCATAATTCTCTTAAAAATGATTTATGGTTCAGTATGATTGTAAGGGAATATCATATAAAACTAAACTTTTCAGGAGAAGTCGCCCTCATGGCTCTAACTTCCCCTGATTTTGAGTCCTAAGCCCAGTGTGCGGCATTGGCCCGGGGCCCAACTGGCATCCAAAATTAGTAGAAAAATGATACCCTATAATGTAAAGTTTCCCAGCAATATCGAAAACCCATGTTCAAAATTCCTGTGTTTATGCACACTGAATATTAAATAGGCATAAGTAGGACCCATAAAGATTACTTGTACATAATTGAGCATGTTGAAGCCTTTTTGGGTCCCTACGGTGTACATACCTTCACTTTTTGACGCGTAAAAGATGTCCTCTTAATTTGTAAGACGAAATGGTTTTTGTTATCTTGGTATTGAAGAAACCTGGAGAAAAATGAAACTCCGACAAAAGCTATTCTGAGCTTATCAAGAAACGCGAACCCATCGTGTTGATGACTACACAGTTGATTCAGTAGTTTGCTTTTGAATGAATAGGTATCTCGTTTAGATACTAGGTGAAACCACAAAAATACGTATCTCCCCACTGCTAGTAAAATCAGACTCATATAAGCTCTGGCAATAACTGATCAGGACAGATAGGTGCACGAATAATTCGCCAAACCATTGAAACTGGACCTATGATTAGTAGTTTACGAGCGTTTCAGTTATAGTAATGGTAGGAAAATCGACTTGGGCACAATAACAGAGCTATTCTGGACCATTAGTGAATGGTAAGTATCAATTTTAATGTGTGGACATGTTTTTCTTCAGTCTAACAGTGAGTCCTATTCGATTTGGAAGAGCTTTTATTCCATCCGGGAAACGAAGGTCTCAGCTCTGGAATGATTGCATGCATGTTTACTCTCGCGATGGGAAATCCGTTTCTGACCATTAATATGATTATGTCGAGGTAACGTTCAGTACAAAGCTCGTGAATGACAGCAGAGGGTTGTCATCGGTGTTAACTATCAACTAATCGCTCTTTTGGTGAAATCGAAGGACTCAACCGCGAACAAACCGATTTGATCTGCGAAAAAATCCGGGATGTACTCGTTACTTCTGCTTTACAGTTGAACATACTTTTTGATCTGTCGGAAGTGGATCTGGTCAATCATCTCCCTAAAGTGGACCTTGATTTTGTGGGATCAACATTCATGATGATTGTATTCCTAACTGCCATGAATTTTATAGGCCCTAGTTTTACTATGACCACCACCCTACCTCATTAGGGTTGAAATGGAAAAGTTTACGCTCAATGATACGAGTGTGACGAAAATAAGGTAACGATTTTTAACGTCGATCTCGAGCTTGCTTAACCCGCGTGTCAGAAATGCAGGAAGTTCGGAGGCGGGTCATTATATTACTTGGATCGATCGACCAAAGCCTCCTCGATAAAGGTGGTGTTCAAGCCGCCTTCGTGACTCACTACTGGTGCTCGCGTTGTTCAATGCTTACGAGAACAGACTACTTCTACGAAGTCTATAGAATCCTAATTTCACCCCGATTAAAACCTGACTTACCAATCCTACGTCACTTCTAAAGTCGCTAGTTGTTCGGACAAGTTGACGAATCACTGCTACCGAGGAATACTACTGGGCTGTCGAGGACAGGAAGAAACCATTCCTTAATTGAAATTCGATCGCTACGGCGATAGGTCAAATTACCTAAAGGTCACAAAGACTTCATCCTTGTTGAACGTGGATAACATTTCGAGTTGGAAAACACTAGCTAATTTCACGGTCAGTACAGTTCTTGGCAGATCCTTAGTGGGGAGAGGCCAAAACGTCCGTTGAGATCAGGAAGACGCTCAAGGCGATCCTTCTTCTCGATGCATCCAGGACAAGGCAGAACTAACTCGCAACTTGCGTTTCAACTTAATTGATACCAACTATTTATGACCTTTCTATGACTTCAAATCACTTATGGATTTACTCCTGTTTTGAGAAATTTGGGAGCGAGGTTTGCTTGCTCAGAACAGTTAGTTAATGTAGAAGAACGAAAGTATCAGCTAATCATCCCTGTGCTCGGTAACATAATAGGGCATTTCTGTTCCCTTTTAGGCGCTAAAATGTGACGTAGAAAAAACTGTTTAAATCTGTTGAGCCATTTACGAGGGTGGATCGATAAGTTTCCGGCCTGACCAAGAAAAACAACGTTTTTAAGAATTTTTTTTTTTATTTCTCAACATAATCTTTTTTAAGGCTGATACATTTCTCATAGCGGTGTTCTAGTATAGTAATGCCATATCTATAGACTAATTCGTCAAGCTCCTCATCTGGCGAAGAAAAAAATCTTGTTCCATCACGATAACGCACCATCGCACACGTCAATCGTTGCGATGCCTAAATCAACGATCTGAAGTTTGAATTGATGCCGCACCCTGCCTACTCTCCAGACCTAGCCCTCAGATCGTTGATTTTAGCCATCGCAACGATTAGAGATTATGTTGAAAAATAAAAAATCTTAAAAACGTTGTTTTTCTGATCCACCCTCGTATAAGTATGGCCGAAACATTTTTTTTTTCTTTAACGTATCCGTGATAGTGATCATTTAATTTGATAATTTAAACCAAATTCTAATCTCGTAAATGTGGGAGGTCAGCAATGTGGTTGAGAAAAGCTTCTGGTACTGTCAAAAACTATGAAATAAACATTCCAGTTTTCAAAAAATTACGCTTCAACAGCCTCATCTGTTCATCAGCAGCGATTTTGTGATGTGGAAGTAGTTTTATAGTCAAACCCTGCAATAATAAACTGGGTTTTTAAAGAATGTATAACCTCGCCACGTCTTGTACGCAACATCCTATTCCTGAAGGTTCTAGACGAGAATCTCGAGAGGTTGAAGTCACATCGAATATCGAACTCCTTTTGGGGGAGTAGGAAGCACGAACAACTTCAAGGTCGTCCATTCCAAGCCCATGTCTTGAAAGCTCCTCAGGCAAAAAAAAAAAAAGGCTTCGATCTTCTAATTTGCAACCGTTTTGGATTTGAGATTCCATCATCTAATTACAGAGCAAACGTTGAAGCAGAGGCAATATTATCGATTCGCTGGGTAATTTGGAGGAACGTTCTTGGCCGTTAAAATGCTACTGAGGCGATTTACGGATTGTATCAGCGAAAATCATTGACACGAACAATCTCAATCAACCCAGAGTCCAAAATTTATACCCAACGTGCCTAATTCCTCAAAAATCTCGGAGACCTATTCTTAAAATATTTATTATTCTCATTCTCAACCATATTCTGTCTCCGCTTTCGGCGATCGAGCTCAGCATTAGTTGCACATTACTAAGCCGAAATGGAATCAGCGTGCTCATTTCAATTTTTTTAGTGGATTTCGAAGGACTATTTTGACCCCGATGGCTGACGGTTCGGATTTTGAATCTTCACAGTTTGAAACTATCGGACGTGTCCAGCGGGAATGCCCATTTATTTAATTTTTCGAGGATTAGAACCTTGAGCATCCATATTTCGGCTGGTAGTAGAGCAGATTATCGTAGGTTTGTTCGTTTGACTGAGATAGAAAAAAATTGGCAGTTAGCCAACCGAGGTGATTGACGGCGAGTTGAGACATTAGTAAGGCCAAAGTTCGCCTGCGGTCTTAAACTACTAAAATTTAAAGGAAACAAACCTACTAAAAGATAACGATGGAAGTTTTCTTACAGTACTGAGAAAATTTGCGACGGTAACCACTCAACGTTTTGAGATGATTAGTATATTTATGTATCTAGTAGATAGTCCGTGGAAAATTTCGCATCAATTAGGAAGTTCCCGTGCGGTGAATGAGAACGAAGGACAAAATAATGCAAGGGGAGTCGACAATCTGTTGCACAACATCAGACGTGTGCACTCGAAGGTGGTGACGTGCAATTTTGGTGGGGATTGCGAGCAAGACGTGACTCTTGGCAGGCGACTGGCAGTCTGTTTGATGTCAAGAGATTTCCTGAGCAACTATTAATACACTTTTTGTATCGCCAACATGAAGAAGGTAGGGGTGCTTATAGACTGCGTTGAGGGATTTCGAAATGCTAGAATGTAATTTTAAAACAATTATAATTATTATTTTATTTTTAACAAAACTTAACATGTAAACACAGCGGCCCTTGTATTTAAGTTACTTCTACCATTACTCGGATTCATTGTTTACCTGCTTCTTGGCGCCTCTGAACAATAGTTTGTTCTCTTTGGATCGTTTCCTGTCCCTCCAAAGGCTATACAATTGTATTTTATGTAAGTTCAATCTAATTGGGTGTCTTCAGACTCTTCCTAACACTTCTGGAATCAGCTGAGTTTACCTTAGGAGCATGATGCACTGAAGAACTTTGAAATGAATGATGATTTGAACGAGAGTTCTAATAATTCTGGCTTGAACAAAAGTTGTAATTCGAGAATGGTGTGATGGTAACATGAACAGCTAAAACCAGTTCCATGTTCTATCATTTTAGCCGTTGTTGGCTCCAAGTGCTAGTTTTAATCTTCTCTTATCTACCCCTGGTGCGTGGTATTAACTTTATGGGATGTCCTCGAAATATTCAGCTCCGGCACCCTATGTAATAATTCTCCTTCCTTGGCACCCGAAAATCACAAAACATGACGTTTCACTCATATTTTAAATGCAATAACTGACAATGTTTATTTTTGTGTTAGGTGAGATCCTGTATTCAATTTGCTACCGGCCTCCTCGTTTTGCACAAATACTTGTGATCATGACAATATCGGTTCCATTAGTAACCCCCCCTTCCTTCCTTCCTTCCATGATTCTTTCCCGTTTTGGTTGGTTATTCCTTGAATAATCAACCTATGTTTTCATGCAAAAAGTCTATCTCTCCGAGTCGGTCCAAAATTTTTTTTGGGCGTTTCAAGGTGTCTAGATCAAAATTAGCAAATGTCTGTCCGCCGTCCACGCCGACTTTGGTAGTAGAAAATTTTCTAAAAATCTGAAATTTTGGTCCTCGAAACTTTTCAACCCGATCGGACAGAAGGGGTCAAAATGTGTAATTAGAAAAATGGGGTTTGAGATTTTTTGCAATCTAGGTGTGTGGGGTATCATGTTCCACTAAATTCTGGACGCTGAATCCAACGAAGTGGGCCCCAGAACGATTTGCACCCACTGGAAGAGGTTATGGGTCAAAATGGGTATTTTTTACCCATTTTGAATATGTGTTTTTGAGATTTCTAGTACCTAGGCGTGTAGGGCACCATTTTCCACTAAATTTTGGACCCTGAATCGATTGGAATGGGTTTGGGACCCGCCACACCAATGTGTCCTCCATTTTCCCCATGTTGAAGAATAAATAATGAGGTTCCATGCGCCTGGTCCGAGGAATAACCTACCCCTGTATGTTACCGAATTAACGAACGCTCTCGTATCGCAGTATAAATGTAAAACCCTATCACCTGATTATGTGTCTAATTAGAAAGAGGGTATTTTGAATTTTTGGGCGCTTTATCGATTCAGGACGGGCTTGGACCGATTACCGCACCATTTGTCATCCAGGTTCTACCTATTTTCCACTGTAAAATAATTAACAACCGCTTTTTTGTTCTAACATGCTTTTAGTTGCGGACAGATAAGCCCACCGATGAGTTTCATGAGTATTCATAGTCAGTTAAGTATCCAGTGCTGATAATATTCAGGTCATTGATGTCTAAACCCTGCATAACGTTCAGGTCTCGTTTGACTGTACAATTTTCTCTTCGCTCCTGCCAGCCGACTTGCGACCAGTCCGTGACCATCTACCACCGTTGAATCCTATCAAATGAGAGGTCGACTACTGACGAAACGTGTTTATGAGACGGGTCAACGTTAGAAGAGGAAGGTCCTCGGTAAATCTAATATCTCCGACTTTGTGGCAGTTCGAGCAACGTAAATTGAAAACGAAGGCAGGACAAGTTAGTTCACGTGTTCTGAGCATGACCGGCTCGAACACCCTCGTTCTTCAACGAGTCCACAGCCCGTGACAAAAAGGAAAAAAAATCCTTCTGACGAAAATCGGACTTCTCTCTCGACTGTTCTCCAAACTACTTCATCACACGAATTTAGGTGGATCCGTACGAGTGCCCCGTTTCAAGGTTGATAACCATCCTGTTGTGCGTGTGACTGCTCAGTTCAGCTTTACCTGCACAATCACTCCTGTCTTCGGAATAGCTTACGTGCGACAGTACAAAGCTCTCGGTATAATCCGAAAAAGACATGGTTTCTCCTGTAAGGCCCCGATTTTTCCACGCCATCAACATATCAAAGTGTCGGTTTCAACTGAATGTTCACCAGTCAACAGAAATGTCGAGAATTGCTGTATTGCCTAGTTTTTCCTCGTCAGCGTAATTTGGAAACTGTTGAATGGCCGCAAGAGTAGAATTTCAGCTTCTATTTGCTTACAGACAGTGTTTGGATTTATGTGTATCAGATAAACTGGAAAAAATACATAAAATAATTCTGAAAAGCTATTCGTCAAACTTTATTTTTGATTTAAGATCATCTAAATAATACACAATGTTTTCATGTCTGAGATCGCATAAGAATTTGACATTTTGTATATCAAGATGTCTGAATTCCAAGACTGAAATGTCTGTTGGTCACGGCGTTCTCGCCTAAAAAATTTTCAAGAAAACTGAAATTTTGATCAATTAATCCTCTCAGGCTTTAGTTGGTCCTCGAACTTTTCAGCTTGATCGTATTAAGCGGATGATATGCGAGATGATGGGATTTTTTAATAATAAATAACCATTGTGAACAAATTCGCAGCGGCTTTTTTAGAAGTCAGGGAGAAGAGCAAAAGAAGTAAAAACTAGAACTGTAGAATAATTTGAAGCGTTTTTCAAGTCTGAAGCGAGGCTGTTTTAACGGGCAAGCCGCAACCTCGGATTCACGCTTATGTGATTTGATAGAAAGATACCACTTCAAATTGCCTTTCGTACGTTTCCAACGTACATTTGAATGTTTAATTAATCCGTATTTACGGCCAATTGTTCATGACGCTTGAATTGTGGGAATGACGCTTTTTTACATCGAACATCCCCACTAAGGGGTACCCGATTTATTGTAAGTATTCTGCCGAACTCTGGTGATACGCCAGAGGAGTTTAAAGGTGTGATCACTAGTCGAAACATGACGTCATCCTCAGATAAACACAACCATTATTTAGGTCGTTGTCTCTACATTTCCGTCGGTTTCCCCGCCAATTGCGCAGGTTTTTCGATATTATAGGTCTCTTGGCCTTCGTTAAATCTGATGATTGTGCTCTCAATGAGTTTACACAATTCCCTCATTTCCTATAAAGTCGGCCTGAATTTGTAATAATTCCGTCTAATTGGGTCGTACGTTGCAAAAGTTCAAGGTTGTGTCGTTGTTTGTCTTTTCCAGTCGCCTCGCTTATTCAAATTCACTCTATTGTCTTCGTTCTTTGTGTTGGACCTCTCATGAGTCATTGAGTGGTTTCTATAAAATTCTGTATAAATGGTGGACGAGGAAGAAATCGTGAAGGAATTTAATGAACTTTCTGCTTGTCTAATCACACTGTATCTATCTATCTCATCATCTTCTTAATTCTCAAAAGATTAAGTTAATGTCGACAAATTTTGGAACATTTACAGCATTTTTAGTATTATTAATAACTCTCTCTCAATAGGACCGCTAGTTATATATATATATATAGTTACATATATTTTTGTAATGTGTGCTGCAATCGGCTCAATTATCGACAGGTTTCGCAACTCTCTTTTCCCCATACAGTAATCAATATTGAAGTCAACCAAAGCTCAGTTCGGTTTATCAGTCTTAAATATCGAGATGAATTTGTATCAACAAAATTTCACAAATTTCACTATCATTTTTTTCGACAATTTTCTTTCCAAAATTTGACTTTTTGACGTCAGGAAGAAAATCTCTTAAAATGCTGCTCACACGGCTGTATTTGGGCTTTTTAATGCGGCGTATATATTATAAAAGTGAGGCCACGTGTTTTTTGCATGAAAATTGCGACATTGGTCGATGAGAATCTTAATAAGGATATTTCTTTGGGTGATTGTGAGGTGGTATTCTGAATGAATATAATGTTTTATTTGTAGAGGCGTTCCGGCGTTACAAAAGGTGTTATTATTTTAAACGCCCAAAATTGTTAAAATTCGTACAATTTTTCCCAATAAATTGCAAAAATAAAGGACACACGAGTTCTATAAAATCATTGATCCATCTATCAGCGCATCTCCTTTCCGCAGTTCATAACAATCCAGAGGCATGTGACGTGTCGAATCGAGATAAAAAGCTATCAGATTTCTTCGCAGTCCTGTGCCTTATCGCCGCCGTTTTGGTTATCTGGCAGGAAAACGGGTTGTAAACAGAGTTGTCTGGAGGTCAAACTCGCCAATTTCCCCTCGTGCATTCGGTAGATGCCCAACAAGCGCCAGTTCGTTTGTCACACGCGTTGGCGATCAGTCGAATTTTTATCGGTTGTGTTGATGATTTAGTGTTGTTGAATCACGATCGGTCTCGTTGGAAACATGGTTCAATCGTAGAATCAACGACTAATGAAATTTATTTATATTACGTACGTACTTCAAGTTTTTATACGTTGAGGATTTTGATTCAGCCCTCCCTCCCTGGTTGAAAGTATCACCCTTCATACTGCTTTGAGAGATTGTATAGATTCCTTTCTTAATCTTCGTTGCACTAGTGTACTCATTTAGGTCAAAATATATTTTTCGAAAAATAGATTTTCGAGATTTTTCGTGATCTAGGCATGTGGGGTATCATTTTCCACTAAATGTTGGACGCTGAATCCAATGAGACGGGTCCCGGAGCGTTTGGCGCCCACTGGAAGAGCTTATTGGTCAAAATAGGTATCTATCTACCTATTTAAAAAGTGGGTTTTCAAGATTTCTGGTACCTAGACGTGTGGGGTCCACTGAATCGATTGGAGTGAGTCTGGGACACTCCGCACTCATTTTTTTCCCCCATTTTCTCCTTGCTCCTGGTCCCAACTCCAAAC
Source organism: Cyrtorhinus lividipennis (assembly GCA_019603395.1). Lineage (NCBI taxonomy): Eukaryota > Metazoa > Arthropoda > Insecta > Hemiptera > Miridae > Cyrtorhinus > Cyrtorhinus lividipennis. Next base: position 5,207,835 of record CM034006.1, on the reverse strand, counting down.
AACCCCTTAGAATGAATTTGAGGTATCTCACCGATTTGCCCAGAGGTTTGAAGATTTGTGTTTCTTACTGTTCATATCACGAAAAATGTCTGTACGGACATTGCCTTTCTTGGTAGTGGAAATTTCTTTAAAATTCTAAAATTTGTTTGATGACTTCTTTTAGAACTGATTGTTCCTCGAAGCTCATTCGCCCAAAATTGAGGCCGAGTATAGACCAGAATAGATATGTTACAGTGCGTACTTTATTTTAAAAAAATTGTTCGGTCACTTTTTTCAGAATTCGATTCCATTAAAAACCATTATGGAACTAAAACGAAAAACCACCGATATTGCATCCATTGACGTCAACGTTACGAAGTATTAACAATAACATTGAGCGCTCATTGTTTTTCTCTGCTGAATGGATGTTATCCTCCCAATCACTTGATGTATCGCGCAGTTCTAGTTCAAAACAATAACAATTTTGCACGGCCGTTAATCCCGTCTGAGTCACGTTCCTAAAAAAAACCAAGCAACACGTCTTACGTCGCCCATTGAGTTTTGTGATTCACTTTGTTTTGTGTTTTTCGCATAAATGATCCCAATTTACAACCGCTTTCATCATCTGCCCGATTCCACGGAGTTATGTCGCTTGAGAGTAAGGTTTCTTCAATTTTCTTTTTGACGTTGGATATTATTTGCCCGTTGTCTTTTCCTTCATCTGTTTGCTTAGTACCTGCAAAAATTTGCCCCACTCGTTTCAAGTAAATTGATGAGAAGGCAAGTCCATGTCGAACTGTTTCGTTGTATACGCATTTCAATATTTGAAATGATTAGGTTTCTTGAATCTGCCACTATTGCTTGTTAATATGATTTTCTACTGAGAAATTAGTTCACCTAGTGTATATAGAATTACTGTAAACAGACCTAAAGGAAATATGAAAGAAATACACGTACCTTTCACCATGTCAATCGTCGGAAAGTATGGAAAAGTTACGGTGAAAGGATAAACTTAGAAGACGTGAAATACAACGATGCCCGAAAATCGGTAAATTACTTTTAGAATCGTTCGCCCATCCAATTAATTCGCTTTAAACTTCCCTCCTTCAGTTCTCCTTTCCCCCTTTCCTAGTTGCATAACGTTATCTTATCCATGAACGAGTGACCCATTTTTGTATAATGAGGAACCCCCCAGGACCATACGTATTTTCCATCGCCGAGTGAGTTATTATCACACTTAGTTATTAGGCAAACGTATCAATAGGTATGTTCACTCGCTCTCACATTTTAACTTTTTATTCGTATTTGGCACACAAAAATACGAGTCGTATTTTTATCCTTAATTCACTATTTTTGGAGAATTTCCATTCTTTATTGCATTTTTATCGTCTTGTTATGAGCTCTTAATTGGAGCATCCAAGATTTAACGATCGGATGGAGCAAAACAAATTGGTCATCGTTCGTGATCTTCAGAACGGAAAAAGGTACCGTTTGAGTAAGATCGTCCGAAAATTCGGTCGAATTTCACTCTGTCCTTTTGCAGCGTTCGCAGTCGCGTTTCAATGCCTGTCAGATGAAACTGGTTAAAATACAGAATTTTTATTTATTATTCAATCATATATTTTTATTCAAATTTTACTTCTGGATTTCATTTGTTGTTACTTATTATTTTCAATCTAATATTCATCATTGTGTGATTGTTTGTTGCAGTCGAGTTGGAGGAGGTAGAGCGGAGAAGGTGCAATGAATGGCTAAATAGACGACGTGCGCTTGCCCGGGGTAGTTGCTTATCGAGTTCCTAATTTTTTCAAGAGTTTCGACAGTAATCAAGATGTTGTTCGTATTCCACGTCGACACGGGGACTATGATCACCTTCGATATTAACCTAGCACTTGAAAGGTAAGTCTGAAGTTTGATCGTGTTATAAGTAGCTAAATATTATACCTTCAGTGGCGTTGGCAGGTGATTTTGCTGAATAAGAGTTTCTAAAATTACATTGTCGTTCACTGCCTTACACCATGTTTTACATTCCCCGTGATTACCTGTGAAGATCAAGTTTTTGGACGAAATAACTGGAAGCTTTGCATGTTTTTGCAGTGTGGGAACTTTGAAGGAAGAGATAGAAAGGGCGTACGGTATAGCAGTCGACAAACAAGTCCTCCTCATCAGCGGCGGGGAGTGTCTCGACGGATACTCCAGAGTCTGTTCATACTCAGCTGGTACCGACACCAACCCCATCTTCCTTTTTAGCAAGTCTACTATCGAGAGCACTACTCCCCCGAGCCCAAGCATTGATTATGGATCAGGTAAGAGGGCGTTATATTCACCGAGATTTGAACTATCTTTCGTAGCTGCAGCAAATCAGACAAAAACACGATTATCAATTCGCAACATTCCTTTTCCAGATTTAGAATTAAAAGATGAAGTGGACCAAGCTCTTAACCTTCCTCCGAGCATATCCACTGTCATGGCTCGGTCACAACTGGCTCAACAAATGTGTGAATTGGCCAAGCAGCAAACTGCAGCGTGTGAGAAACTCGTTCACGACCAGCACATGCAACAGCAGGGTTCGTTTTATATTTTGCTCTCGAATCGTGACAGTTACTTCAGTTGTCGACACTCATAGTGAGATATCTTGTCTCTCTTCAGGTTGGGCTGCCGTAATCGCTAATTTAGACGATATCACATCGGCTTTTAGAAATCGTAGTGAAGGAATTCAAACGACGTTCAAACAGCATGTGGACTTGAGGAATCAATTTCAAGCTATCCTAGAAGGGTAAGATGCCGTTTCACTACAATAAAATCACCGACATTATTCACGACAATTTACTCTCAATCTGAAGATTTGGTTCTAGATTCGCGAATGACGTTGACGTTCTGTCAAAAATTCCACTTCTTCCCGCGCTTCTCGACAAAGACGAGTCTGTCACGGAGGAAGTTCCCGCGAATCTTTTCAAATGGATCGCCGCCAAAGACAATCAGGCTTCTGTCGAACAGTTGGCCGACACATGTAAAAAAGGTCTTGAGCAGGTTAGTTACCTCGTATAACACGAGAAATATTTCCCGAAATAATTCGCGGGGCTTTGAACTGAACAGAGTTCCAGATTAGAGTATTTTTGTAACTAAGAAGGCTCAATTTGATTACGTGGTTGGTTTCTGTCTTCTTTCAGTTCAGCGATTCGTTATTGGACACGATTAAAGCAGAAATCACATCCGTTTTAGAGGCAGCCAGCAAAAGTGAGCTGAGGGAGATCAAAGGCTTAGAAGAAAGGTAATCATCTTGTTTAGACGTTTTCTATTTTCTGAGGCCTTCTCCTTTTTATTCGTCGTCCTCATTCCTGGGTGCTTTTCCGATTTCGGTGAATTATTTTTATTGGAATATTATTTATCAATTTTTACCCATCTTGTATTTGCATCTACCGAGAAATGGATTTCACCCAAAATTGTCTACATCTAAAATTTAGTCAAAATGTATGTCTCTTTCCGGCTTTGGTTGGTCATTGAAACTATTCAGCTCGATCAGCCCAAATTTGGGAATGGTATGTGTTCAAAACTCGATATTCGGGATTTTTCGGGAACTATTCATGTGGGAGTATCACTTTCACTAAATATTGGACGCTGAATCGATTATACTCTCCAAAATCACTGTCTTCCCCGTACTCCTGCCCCATAGAATGAACAACCATTGTGGAAGAATTCGCAGCAAAATGTCACATTTCGGGGCAAATCAGAGACTCCTGGTGTGAAAAAAGTTTATTATTCAAGGAATAATAAATCAAAATTGGGTAGAAAAGAATCCGTTCTTTCTATGTTTTTCATTCAAGAGGTTTTGCGTCGAAATGTTGAAAAATAAAAGGGACTAATGTTGTGCCTTAACGTTCCTCTAAAATAAACATTCATGACATTTTAGTATTATAGCTTTAACCTACTTTCAATTCCTTTGTAGATTATACGGACTCGAGCAGCTCCGTTGTGACACCAAAAAGATCGTTCAGGAGCAGACGGATTTGACTCAAGCGTTCCTTCAAAACCAATCCCGTGCTTCGAATTTGGGAGATGCTTCTATCCTACCGGACTTGTGCACTTCTCATAAAAGGCAGTTAGTGGTCATGATCCGAAACCACCAGCAGTTGAGGGACATCAGAAAACGATGCGTTCGAGCTAAACAAGAACTTTCGACCAACCTCTACCATCGTCTCAAGTAATTTGTTTTCTAATTTTATTGGAGTTCTGCTGTTTGATGTTGCTCAGTTGTATAGTGACAATCTAACGATGAAAGAGAGTCTATAAACTAGCGTCTGAACAGACTGTTGCGCAATATTGAGTACAGAGTTGAGTTTTTTTTATTTACACCAATAGTTGAGAACTAATACAAATCACGCCTTGTTTGTGATTGTATTGAATCGCATTGGTAACATTTTCTGTAAATTAAATTAAATTCACACAAATTTTATTGATTATAAAAATCTATAATAGAAATAATCTATCTATTTATTAGAAATAATTTGTCTTTTTTTTTAATTTAGAAATTTGTAGGTATATAGTATATTGAAAAATGGGTGTGTATCGGGATGGCTGAGCTGCATAAAGTCGGATTGAGAGCAGAAAAACGTAAGGTTAAGTTAATTTGTGTAATTTTTATGATACCATCGTTTCTTCCAGATGGGTTATGTTCGTGGAGAGTAGGATTCTCGAAGTAGACTCCAAATTGGTCATGTACCACGAGAGTATTAAGAGGCTTCAGCGCCAGCTGGAAGTTGTCTCGCAGATCCACACCGCCCCCAACGTTTATCTCTCCGCTGTGGCTGAAGTCGTGCGAAGGCGTACATTTTCTCAAGCGTTTCTCATTGTGAGTTTTTCATTATTTTTCTATTTTTGACTGTCGGCAGCTACTCGTTTTTTGCTGAAAAAAGTGCTGATCCGAGATTTCGGTGATTTTTTAGTGGGCGAACGACGTTGCGAGCCAATTATGCGCGGTTCATTCGGAAGAAGTAGCTAGGAGGAAAGTGTTCCAAAGCCAATTTGATGGTCACTTCCTGTCGTCGTTGTTCAAAGGACTCGAAGATTCTCCGCCTCCGTTCGCTACACAAGCTCCTCCTTTGTTTGACTCCGAGCTTCCAAAAGTGAGGAAATTCAGCCGTTGATGCATCTCTGCCTTGTTCTTTCCTCGTATCTTCCACAAATCCCACTTAAAATCGTTGTATTAACATTTTCAGCTTACTTTGGACGACATAGAAAAACTCCGAAGTGATCTTCCTGATCTCGCTCTATCTATCTCAGTACCTGATCTCTCGCAAATCACGCAATTTTTTCTGAACCGGTCCATTACTCACCTCAAATCTGACATGGTCCATCCTCCGGCAGCCTCCATTGAAGAGCGTATAGTAAGTCGTGTTTTTTCTCATCATTATTATTTATTGTAATCCCCCCTTACGCCCTGGCGGTTCTTACCTCCCTAATCCATGAGAGCACACGTTGCTTTTGTCCGGCTCTTCTCTGGATATCTGGATAAACAATTGAACAACATTAACCTATCTGGCTCCAACCCACTTTTAGGTGGAAGCCGTATCTGCCGCTGGACTCAGTTCAAATTTGGACCCTGCTCTCCTTCAGCCGGCGGATGGAAGTCAGTCTATGTCTGCCAACACTACTCAGCCCATCAGCAGTGATAGGTTAACATTCTGCTTCGTACAAATAATTTGACTTTATTAATCAATTGATTGGAATAAATCAAGTTATTAACTGTTTATACTTCGGGTTTCAGAGGTTTTGAATCGGAAACTGACACTGAGGAGTTCGAGAAAGTTGGACAAAGTCCCAGTGAAATCACTAAAGACGAGGTGATAAATAACTCTTCATTTTTCTTCGTTCTTCTTTTGTAGCAATGTTTTACCCTTTGTACCTAAATTTGGTGTATTTTTAATCTTTCGTAGACCGAACTCCGCTGCAATCTTCAAAGTCAGTTCAATAAGATTAACAGCGCCGTGGACCAAGCTCTCGTCGACCTTAGGAGCAACATGGGCTGGCTGCGGCAATGGGTCCTTTGTGAGAGAACCGAACTAGAATCCCTTCTGTCTAAACTGTCTTCGGTCTGGAACGAAGCCAACGCCCGCCTCTCTCAAGAAGTCGAGCTACGACTGGCGGCTGAGCGCCGGGAGGTCGATCTTCAAACTCGAATGAAAGCTTTGATCGAGGACAACGAACAGCTTCGTGCTCGCATCTCGGATATGGAGTCTGAGTTGGCGGCTGAACGACAACAAGTGCAGGATGTGACGACGCGGCACAAGGAAGAAATCGAAGCCATCACATCCAGATACAAGTTGTACTCACAGAGCATTGAACGCTCCTGCCAGCATGAAAAGATGGACGTAAGTTTGAAACAGAATCAAATATAACGGTAAAATATTTGACCCAAAAAAAGAAAAAATGCATATTTTTGTAGTTTTTTACTTATTTACTTAAAATTATTTTTACTTCGTAACAGGGCTGTGACTTAATGGAAAGATCTGAACATGAGACAGTGATGAATCGTATTCGCGAAGAAATGCTCGCTCAACACATGGTGGCTCTGGAAGATGAACGCAGCAAATTCTCGAGAGAAGTCGAAAAGATGAAACTTCGAGCGGATGCTGATCGTCAGGTACGAGACCTCAGGTTCCTAATAGACATATTGGGACAATACGTTGATTTACTCGATACAATGTATCGATAGTTGAATATATCGACACTTTTCTAGCGATACCGCAATGAGGTAGTTGTCAAATGCTTTGAATCCATCATTTTCGTATTCACTGTTATAGCAAGTATCGATCCTTTGTGTCCGATGTCTACAGTATTATATTCTCGTTCTCTCCACGACTTCCTCTTTTCCTTTGTTCAAGTGGAACAGTTTCTCGCTTCGTATTGCGTTCCAAATGTTCTCCATATTTATAGCGTGGGTCTTGAGCGAGTGATAATGACGCCGTGTTTGGACTTGTCAACAGGTACTCTTCAATGAAACCGTCAGACGGGTCGTTGTGGACAAGGATCGCCTGCTAGAGGAATCTAGGACACGAGAGAGGGAGCTCAGCGCCGAGTTGGACAAACAAAAAAACCTTGTGATGCAGCTGGACTCCGCTTTAAGGTTTCTAGTCATTCTCATTTGTTGGCAGAACTTGTCAAATCCACTTCGAGCTGTTTTAACAAATCACTCTCTTCCATAGAGACAACGTTGAGAGTCGTCGGCACCGAACAGTCTCGTCTTCGGAGAAAGTTCGCACCAACTCTGGCTCAACAATCCTGGGCAATGTTAGCCCGTCTTCGTCCGTCGTGATAATGTAAGTCCTTCATACTATATAGAACGTATCGTTCGTTGGTTATTCCCTACCGGAGCGTAAGGCGTTATAGCGAGCGAGAATTGATGAGCGCATGCATCACTGTTGGAGCATCGTGGGGCAGCGACACGGGGGGAGAATGGTTAGGACCGACTCGCGCTCCGACGGCATCAGGCTGCAAATGAGGTTGATGGTAGTGGTGATGATGAGGCTTGTATGCTTCCGGGATCACCTTGAGAGGATGAGGATTATTACGGACCCAGTGCGAGGATGAGTCACTCCTTTGAGGTGTCCTGTGAGATTTCTGATAGCAGGCGTCCCAGTATCATTTGGACTCAATGAGAGGGACTTAGCTATGACCGCAAAACAAGCCTAATATCAAATACACGAACGAACTGTCCTCGTAGTAAAAACCGCTGCAAATTCTTTCGCAGGGGTTTGTTATTCCTCGGCCCAGCAGCATGGAGACTCATTCCAATCGATTCAGCGTTCAAAATTTAATGGAAAATGATACCCCACACGGATATTTTAATCTAGACACTTAGAAACGGCAAGAAAAAAATTTTGGGGCGAATCAGGGAGATTGACTTTCTGCATGAAAACAAGTTGATTATTCAAGGAACACTTTCTCGTGCTTACCTTCAAATTTGAGAATTCAGGAAAAAAGTTTAGAAATTGAATGTAGGAAGATTAATCATTCAAAACGATTTTCGAGCATATAGAGAAACCTATTTTTTGTATACCGCTGAAGAATCACGGATCCTCATCAAGTTTCATATTTGCAGAGATGACAGCGTTTCATCGAGTGCAAGTAGAGATGCAGCGACCAGCCCTGAACCATCCCCTAGGAAGTCTCGCCCGGTAAAAGACAAATTAGTGAGTATCGCACATGTGCCAAAATATTTGCTTTATCATCAATTCTTTCTAAGAGAATGCGTTAGTCAACAACTTCCTATTTTTGGTCCAAACTGGTTTATCTAATTCATTCTCCTATCTTAAATGTTGATCCCAATAGAGAACAGTGAAATGATACCGGCCATTTATTCGTGAAATGAGACCGGAGCTACGTTTCAGGAAAATAGTTATGGACTATTTTAATAAATACATCCTTTCCTCCCAAACCTACAATGACGGATTTTTTTCGACAAGTACCATAACCAGAGCAGAACTGACCGTAATGTTTATTGCTCGTAATTCCTGTTGCAAAGACATGGAAAATTCGTGTTCTTTAGTCTGGTATTTTACATGAAATGGTCAAGTTGCGTTAATGCTGATTTTATGTTCGCCATTCTGAGTAACACAAAACGTCGGTCTTAGGTACAATGATATTTAAATCCATGAAATGTTCGTGAAACAAAGGGGATGCTGTTACAAATCTTAACATGACGTTTATATAATCGTGACTGACACATTTGCAGACTTTCACATAAATACCAATATGTACTTGTTTAATAGTACTACTATGACCTTAAACTATCAACTATATTGCTGTCTTATATTATTAATGTGAGTAACAATGATAGTAAGTAAGTACCTATAATGATATCAAGTAGTAATAATTGTTGAATTATGTACAACCAATTTCTTCAATTCTTGCTTTCAATTTTCAGAACCCAAGTACGAACCAGTTGATCAAATCATGTGAAGTGAAAACAGATTCGTAAGTAGTCAGATTTCTCCATCGCAAATATATCATTCTTTGGCTGCATGACGACTTACATCACTTTGGCTGTTTGTAGGTGCAACGTGGGCGATAACTGTCTTGATCGCTTGGGATGAAGCGCGTTCGGCCTACGTCATCATACAAGAGTCTACCAACTTGTTTTTCCTTCATAGTGATTGCATCAGTGCATTAGGTTTGAACGGTGAGTAGGAGACTCTTAATTAGGAATTTTTTCGTCGTATTCACGTCATGACCGCAGCTCATACGAATTTCTCATTTGTAGAACCCAATCCAAAGCGGACGCTCTACGCTGTCGGGGAGGTTGTCGAGAAGGAATACTGTAGAGCTAAAAAGGTGAGGATTTGACTGATTCATGACTAGTATACCACTTTTATACTAAGCTACCTGGGAACTTTTGAGGTGAACCTTCAAAAATTCCCCAGGACAGCAACTTGGCATTTATTCCATATCAGACAAGTATGAAATGAATGTATTCTAAGTATCTTATTCTTCCATGTATGTATTCTTCATTAACTTGGTGTTGTATGGCTGTACAGGCCTTTCTTTTAAGTCTTGCTTGAGGTGTTCCAATAAAAATGTGACTAGAATTTAAAAAATAAAAATAGAAAAACTCCTAACTTATTTTTTAGGATTCCTATTTGAGGATACCATTGGCCAAAATGACAAATTGCCCTTTCTCCTTTAGGCTTGACAAATGAGTGCGACCAATATTACTAAAATCAAGTAAAGTGAGTAAGGTGACCAAGACTCATTCACTGTATCACGGGCCTTGCCTTCAGTCAAGGGTTTTCAACAGTATTGTATCTTACAATAATAGCCAAATAGTGTAGAAATGCTCTATCAAGTAAATGAATGTTATTTTAATAGTTTTGGAAATTTTTTTTTTTTTTAAATCGCTCACTACTTGTTCATTAGGCAGTAGTGAAATTAAGGATTCTGTCAATGTTTGGACTTGTTATCTCAAACTCTACAATTTGTTTGTTCACAGCACGAGAACAGATATCACGTTCCCGAAGGTTACAAGTTCTACAGAGTCAAAGTCAAATCTCTTCCCAGTTGAATTCCTCATCGTCTGAAGCTCTTCTCCTCATCACGCCCCACCACAGTCCTAAGCGTATCATGAATGGCGACTCATCATTATGACCAATCGCTCTTGGGCGATTAATTTTTTCCACACTAAGCAGGTTTTTATTTTCCTTATGATGCTCCATTTCTGCCTTTTTATTTTTCTTCTTAACTCCTATTTTATTACTCCCAAAGCTATCGTTTCTTCCTGTGAAGTCTTATTTATTTCATCGTCAGTTTCTATAATAGAAAAGCAAGTACTTAGCTTTTTACTTTATTTTATTTTTTCTCGAGTTCTCAAGAAACAGAACAGCAGCTTTTCGTTCCTACTCCTTTGAGTCTATTTCCAGTTCAAATCACAGTAACCAACTCGGGTGTAGACTGTTTACTATGAAAATCATCTCTTTTCAGTACTTCACCCTCTCACACCCACTTTAACTTTCCCCTGATCAATAAATAAAAACATCAATCAATCTCTTGCAGCATTCGCTCGCCTGATTGAAAATGGCCAGAGATTGATCATTCTATTTTGTGCGCTTCAATGCATAAATATTCACCAAAAAGAAGGATAGACAAGTGTCAGTATCAACCATGCTCTTATTATTTTCACTGCCTTTCGTTGAATAATTCTAATATAAAAATAACCTCTAGCTGGGGAGAGGAGGCAGCAAGAATACGTTGCAGATGGGCCAAAATATATCTTTTAAAACTGATCATTGGCCAAAAGAGGATAGAGGCTGTTGTTGCCTGATAGCGTATTCAGCAGGTATTCAACCTGCTGGTCTCAAATGGGTAAATCCAATGCTTCTCAGTCGTTTCGAGAGTTTTGCTGGTGCAGGGCGAGAAACAGAAGAAAGAATCGAGGATTCTGGAGCAGCAGGTATGGAGGATACTACTTGTGGTAGCCAGCTGAACGTCACTCCTCTTTTGCACAATAACCATTGCTTGCCTCCAGTAAATGTGACGAGAAGACAGTAGAAATGACTGTATGTGTGTCACTTAATACTCTGCCACCAAATCCATGACCAAGATATGTATTTGACACTAACTTGGTTCCACCTACTTGTCAATTAGATAGCAACTGAAGATTGTTGCTTTAGTCAACCTGCCACAGTATTCTTGCTGATCTTCTTACCTTTCACGTTTTTTGTCTTCAATCCACGGCTTTAAAATGCGCTTCTGATTGATCCAATCGTAAGCGATCCATACGCACTACTTATAATAGAAGATATTTCATTGGCTCTTGCAGCCTTTCTCTGGGAGTACGAAAAAAACAATGGTATCAACCGGTCAAGCCATTTGAGCTCTCGTTACATAATACACCTTGTAGTTAGGTTTCACTGTCTATAATGTATATATTTTGGTCTTTATCTCCGTTTACCGGTAGCCCTTCTGCTCTTCATTGAAAAATAGTTTTCAAAGACGATGATGGAGTTTCCCTACTAACACGCCTTCCAAGGCAGCTCTTTTTACCTACTTCTTTCATAATTTACCCGATGAATTTACCTTAGCAACAAGTAGATGGACGTGATAGTATTTTCTCTAGAATTAAGTGAAGATTTCCTCGCTACTGCATGACATAGCCGTGAGTGTTCTCCTTGCATTCTACCCGTTTATTTAATTGTATGTAAAAACGCGGTCGATTTTGAAAAGGCACATGGCGGAGAAAAGTCTTTTTCTATACCGTTCGTTTTGAATATTTGATGTTATATGAGGACGATAGTTCCTTTGCAAGCGTTGAAAATGTCCAGTGCCTTTGCTCGCTCATTTTTTTTTTATTTTTTTATCGATTTTGTTTGGCCTTTAAAAGGGCTTTAAGAAAAGAAGTGATGCTTTAGTTTTACTGATAAGCTAATAAGTAATTTGTGTATTTACCATAGTAATTTTCCTCCCAGCAGATTTTGAATTATAGTTGGGTACATGTTCGTTAGATGAGTCGATGTTGGTGTTCATTTTAAATTAATGTGATTTCGTCGTATCTTTTTCCTCAATTAACATTGACACCGTGAAACTATAAGTGAAGGTACATTTTCATGTTGTACTTTCCAATATTTTAATAAGGTTCTCTGTGATAAAAAAAAATGATGTGAAATGACATGAGCGCTGATCTAGTGTGTGTCTGTCAAAGATTGTTTGGCAATACTTGCTAGTCAATATGTAAAAAACGAACTTTTTTTTATTGTGGTTGTAAATATACACTATTGATTTCGTTTGAACTTATTGTTCATTTCTGTATACCTTAACGTGGACAGATTAGACGAGGGGCGTATTCAAATGAATGAATGTGGAAGCAAAAATGACTCATTGATGGGTAATTGATTTTGTTCCTTCATCCATAAAGATACGACGTTTCGCCAAATTCACTAGAAAATTATAAATCCTGAAAAAGTTATTAAAGAAGTATTTTTCTCTGAAGAGGTTTTCGTTAGCAGGATTTACGATAGAACGACTCATCCGTCTTGGTTGGTCAACTGGAAAACTAATTTTTTTTTTAAATGCGGCTTCCGTACGGATCTTAAAGAATGACAACATTTCGTAGCTTGCAATTCACCACGATACGCATAAATTTTCTCACTTCGAATTAGCATATTCATTTCATGATTACTTAATCATATTCTACGCAATATTTTCAAAGACTAGGTCCCTCAACAATTTTTATCTATGAGCTGAGGGAGTTTTAGTGTCTATTTACATCTTTCTCCTTTAAATTGAAAAGAACAACGTCAAACACGACAGCGCTGAAAGAGCCATTTTATGAATTACTGATTTAGCTTACTACAATTTTCGCTTGTATGTTAATATTCTGGTTTATGTCTGGTGGTATAAAATTTAAATTTAAATTGTCATGAATATGATTACGCCTACCTATAAATAAGAATATATTTTCCCGGGAAAAGGGTAAGTGAATAATTACTGTTATGAAAGCAATTTAATACAATAACAAATGTTACAGGTTATGATTAACCTCGAATAAGCACAACATGTCGTAAAATTATGGATAGTTATATAAATTTGATCAGTCTAATAAGTGAGAGTTGTCGAAAACAGGGCCCCAATAACTCGTTACCCTTAGGACTCAGTAGTATTATGATTTCTTAGTTAGAGACTCAACTGCTTTTCTCGCGGATAAAATAACGTCATTGACACCCACACCATTGTAAGAAGAGCCCACTAAAGATAAAGGTAGCTTCTTGTCACTTATGTAAGATTTGATTCGATTGACGCGATCGTAATGACCAACGACGTACTGAGGAATGCAGTTTTTCATCAGTGAAACATGGTGGGCCGCTGGCGGTCCGTCTATGTGTAGGATTTTTGCTGTTTGAGTCACCGCCAAATCAAGGAGTTGTTCCTGAGTTACGTTAGTTTTAAAATGTTTGGGAAACCAAGCGCCTCCCATCATTATCGTGAGGACCGTCCAGTCGCCTGCGTCGAAGTTACAACTATCAAAAATCACTCCAAGGATGGGCACATTTTGAGAGGGTGGGATGAGAAACCCGAACGCGTCTTTTTCCAGCCGTTTCCCTTTGTAGGCAAGATTCACTACAGCGACGTCAACGAACGGAATCTCAGATAACTCCTTACCCAGAACAGGATGATCTTCTTTGACCAGCGGAGCCAGAGCATTGGCTGGAAGAGAGCTTACAACGTGACCTGTCTCAATAACATCATTTCCTATGTGACATTTGATGGAATTGTTGTTAAAAGATAACTTGGACACGCTTGCCTGCAGCCGGACGTCTACTCCCTGAGAGATAATCCTGTCCGTGAGTACTTTTGGAAATGTCTCCATGCCGTCTTTAAACCCAAAGATGCTCCACCGCTCTTTGGCTGCCTTGGCGTTCAGCTTCCCACTGGGAGGAACAACCTTGGGCTTGTTTCTGTCTAGAATATTTTTCACCAGTCCGATCATAACAGAGCGGTCTTTCTGCTCCCATTCGAACAACTGAGACATCAAAAACTTAACACTGATATCTTTTGCGTTTCCAGCGCATATACCGCAGATCATTGAAGAGATTAAATAGTCTGCTATCTCTTTGCCGAAGCGACGTTCAACGAAGTCGTAAATGTTGTCATCTTGGGATTTGCGGGCTGGGGCCATCAAGTCTCTGAAGACAGCAGTGAAAAGAGGTTTGGAAAAAGGAGGAGTCTTTTTGAATACGGACGCAAAACTCGAAGGGAGTAAATGCAGTTGGTCATTGACGAAGATCATACGGTTTTTGGCCGATGGCTGGTCGAACGTGATGGGCTGCACTTTGCTCTCAAGCCCCAGCTCCTCGATCAGCTGCAAAGTGTTGGCGGCAGGGTCACCTTTGACTCTCAACGTTCGTGGGCCTTTGTCGAAACGTACTCCTGTTGCAGGATCAATGATGGTTTTGATCCATCCACCCAACCTCTTGCCACTTTCCACGAGAACAGCTTTTTGGCCTCCTTGTGCCAAGTAGTAGGCCGACGCCAAACCACCGATTCCTCCTCCCAAAACTACACTCATGACTGTCACCGTGTAGTCTTCACTCTGTAAAAGTAGAAGTAGAACGTTAGAAGAGTTTATAGATTCAACAGGTAATCACTTCAGAAGCAACCTTATAGACCAAGAAAACAGTTCACAAGAATCACCTTGCGGTCACAAGGCAAAAAGCTACACGGTGTAGGATTTTTGCAACCTCTTACAACCGTCAAATCTTTGGCTGTTAATGTCAGTACGAGTGACAGAATTTGAATTCCTCATTAATCACTTTCAAGTAAAGCCAATACGTAAGATTTCTGCAGTACCTGATGGTGTCTCGTAGGACTGTTATTTGAATGCCAGAGATTTAGTTTTCCACAAAACAATCACAGCAAACGCCAAACACCATGGTTTATGACGTCCTTACCGAAGCTTCTAAATTCGATTTGCGGACAGACTAGTGGGTTTTCAGCAAATTTTTGCGTTATTTTTTCGCCAGATTCAAAATGAATTCTGCTTCTGCCATTCCCTAGCATAGTTATCACATGGCTCACATAAGATTTTCTCCAGAACATCATAATTCAAAGAGTCATTAGGGTTTTCAGCCTAATGAGGAAATTGGATGCAACTTACTTTTCTCAGTGAGGACGAGATTCACGAATCACTAGTCAAAGGATGAAAGGACGACCATTGTTCGGTCAATTTTCACTATCTCATTGAAGTATAATACGTTCCTTCATAGCCGGCTGTCATCTTATCACGCCTTTGGTGACAAAGATTGGTGATGAACAATTAAATCAATTCCAGAAGGTTATTGAAGATGCGTGAGGAGGTTGCCAGAGCGCTCTACCGGTCCGTTACGGAAGTTATTCAATATACCACCAATATTATTCGTTATATTTTGTCGTAGCATTCATAAATCGCTTTGTTATTTTGAATCGCAATGAAGCGATGAAGATGCCGTTCTCATCATTCTTGAAATATCTGAATATGAACTTTCAAGTCTGCCTCAGTGTCTTTAATTGTGTACGCCATTTCTAATAAGTCTGATTATCATGTTGTTGTGAAGAAGAAATAATCTTTGCCTACTCAATTTTATTTTAGGCAAAAAAGTAGCCCCAACTTCACAAATACTACTAAACTTTCCTCAAATTTTGGCATCCCTCTTAAAAATAATTGTAAACTTCGATTTAATGTTGAAAAAATCAAGGAAAGTATGTAGTTAGTATTTAAAAAGAGTAGCAGGAAAACATAACACAAAAAAGTTCTCTCAAATATTAGACGAACTTCATACTTCGAATCAGCTCAGTTAGTTATAGCATTTTTCTCTGAAAGACCGTTAGAGCGCTCTAAAACGCTAAGCATTGCTTCGGTAATGAGAGGAGTCTTCCCGTGCAAACACAACTTGTTGAATCAGCTGACAATGAATAACAGATAGATAAAAGTTGATAACTGACTGATAGATATTATTTTTATGCGTGCTTCACTGATAGTTTTCTTTCCATAGTCACCAAGTTCTGAATTTATCAATAATTTAGTCTATAATTTGTTCAAGGAGTGAATTTTATTGGTGAACCTACGTTTGAGTTTACAATGTTGAGGATGTGAGCAGTTCACCAAACTGATGTGATTTTTTACCGACTAGATACTCCTTGCAGGCGAATGAGAAACTCCACCGGCATAGGCCACTTTTACAGCAATTCTTGAGGAAATTGCTGTTTAAGCGTGCTTGTAATCGAAGATTTGGCACATACATTAACAAAATGCCAGAACGCTTTCTCACGACTGTCGCTGATGTGTCGTGTTGGGAGTCTGACGCTCGACATAAGTGCTGAAGAGCTAATATGTGAACGCTGTGCCAACTAGCACCAAGAGGATGGGTTTGCTCAGAACGTACTTGACCAGAATCATCTGCGCGTTCCTTCTGTTGCTCTTCCTCTGCGAATTCCTCATTTATTATCTTGTTCTCATACAAGTAAGTCGTGACTATTATGTGCACATGCTAACTTCATTGCCTAAGTAACAGCAGCGAGGTAATAATCCCGAGAATGGTGTCATGGGATGCCCATGAATAGAGGTTGAGTGAGGCTCATTTTTTGGGATCTTCAGAGGGACTCATGTTCCTCTAACACGTTAACTTCATTGGCTAAGGCTGGGTACACACGTTGAGGATTTCCGGAGAGGAATTCCTCTGAGGGAAACCTCAGAGGCGGCCGGAGCCGGACGGAGCATCCACACGACGCGCGAGGCCTTTTGAGGAAACTGTGTAGTTGTAGTGGCCGGAACCCCGGCCTCAGGCGGCCTTTCCAAAAATTGGAAAGGCCTGGCGGCCTGTACAGTCCGCCTCAACTGAAGGCCTCGACCCGTCCACACGGTCCGTGTGGCCTCAACGGGGAATCCTCAACGTGTGTACCTTCGTGGCCTAGCTCACAGCAGCTAGGTAATAATGTCGAGAATGGTGTCATGGGATCCCACGAAAACAGGTTCAGTGAGGGTGTCTTACTAGGATCTTCAGAGGAAAAATCCTCAATTTTCTTACGCTATCCTGATCCTCAGTTTCAAGTTTTCGAGATGACACGGGATGATTTGGCGTGATGGTTAGCAGACAAACAACTGAACACGCAATAAAAGCTAATTTAACAATTAGCTGCTCATATTCACTCATTAGTTTTGTGACGGTCGTTTCGGTACCTCATTTCATGTTGAAGTGAACAGTCGAAAATCAAAAAATCAACATGGATCAAGGAGTCGTACTTGTCATATCCTGTTGTATTCAAAAGCCTACTCGATGACACCCTTGAAAAAATAGTGACTTTTAGTCCGTTTTTATTAATTAATTTATTTTTCCAGTGTTCTTGGCCAGAGTTGGATCCGCAAAGGGTTGACGCCACCATCGAAGTGAGTGACGAGGCGGAACAACTTAAGGTGATGATACTTTCCGACCCTCATCTCCTAGGGCCTAGGCGCGGTCACTGGTTTGACAAGCTGCGAAGGTTAGTGCCACCCACCCCCAATCATTAGATTTTAAAAAAGCCCGATAAGTTTAAGAGTAATTAGTAAGTGTTCTGTACAATGATAGTTAATTGTCATAAAAACACGGCATGTAACAATTTTCAGGGAATGGCAGATGTACCGGACATTCCAGACCGCTATGACATTGCAGAAGCCGGATGTGGTGTTCATTTTAGGTAAATTTTTCATATCATATCACTTGCATTTAACCCATGAACAACAGATCCATCAATTGGGTATTGTTTCGACACAGAGGCGTTTGCTGACGACGTAGCTGTTTTATCGAGAAGCGATACATGTGAGGGTTCATGTAGGTTGATGAGGAGCATATTAATTCAATAGAAGAGTCCCGTAACTGGCGAGTCAAAGTGAATCCCTCTAAATCAACTCTTGTTAAGTTCACATACCGTCGAAATTTAACACACCACCAAATTACCATGAACGGATCAAAAGTACTTGAGGCTGACCATGTTAAATATTTGGGTCTGATACTCGACAAGAAGCTCATCTGGCATGAACATCTGAAATCTATAATCAAGAAAGCTCGCGCTAGGATGCATTTTCTCATGCCTCTACTTGCCAGCACTGCCCTAACCCTTCACACAAAGCGACTGTTATACCTCTCTCTTATCAGGCCTATTTGGCAATATGGATGCCAGATCTGGATGCCAAATAAAAAAGGTGCAGACATTCCAAAATCGAATCCTCAGAATTACAAAAGCTCCATGGTACATCCAAAACTCGACCCTTCATTCTGACCTCGATGTGCCCACGGTAATTGAGGTTCTCAGGCAGACGGGCCGTCGCCATTTCGAACTTCTTCAGTCCCATCATAACATGGAACTCCAAAATCAACTAATTAGTCAACCACCTGCTCAAGACCAAAGAAGGCTGAAGAGAAAAGGAACAACTGGTCTAACCGTTAATACTTGATTAGTGCAATTCTATGTGATACCATACTCATAGCATGACTAGAGTAGAGTCTATGTACGGATTGTCACAATTTTGTGATCTATTCGGAAAGCATTTTACGTTGGTATACATTTCGCATCGAAGATCCAGGACCGATTGGCGCCCATTGCAGGTGCGAACGTACTTACCTATTTCTGTTTTGGTTTATGAGATTTCTGGGTACTTAAACGTGTGGGGAATCATCATTTTCCACTAACTGTTGGACGCTGAATCGATTAGTTTGAGTACAGGACTCTCCGCACTCATTGTTTTTACCAAAATCTTGCTCCAAGGAATTATCAACCATTAGGGAATAATACTTACAGAAGAATACTTACAGCGCTTTCATTTTTTGCGCGACCGCATAATTCTACAAAAACATGCTCACAAAAAATTGTAATCCTCAAGTGTGGTACAAAAAGTTACATTGTTTTTCTGTATGAAGTTTTGTGGCTGCAAATTCTTACACACGGGGGATTCAGCGTTCAAAATTTAGTGGAAAATGATACCCCACTCGCCTTGATCGCCCAAAATCTCGAAAATCCATTTTTGAAAAAACACATTTTGACCCCTACCCCGGCCAAACTTGGTCCAATCGGGTTGAAAAGTTTCGAGGACCAATTAGAGCCGGAAACGGGTCCCTGACCAAAATTTAAGATTTTTAGAAAATTTTCTAGACCGCGGACGGCGGACGGCGTACGGCGGACGGACATTTGACTTTTTTGATCTAGACACCTTGAAACGTCCAGAAAAAATTTGAGCCAAATCGGAGAGGTTGACCTTTTTCATGAAAACATTAGGTTGATTGTATTCAAGGAATAACCAACCAAAAGAAACATGTGTTTTTCGGTTTTGGAAGTACCTCAAATTAAAGAACTTAAATTCATATTATTGGTTAGGGATCATCCGCTACACTCCCTGCATTACACTTGAAAGGATAAGTTGTGTAACGTTTATTTGAGGGAATTCAGTCTTAAAAGGGTGGAGGGGTTGTACATCACCGCATTAAATTTTATCTGAAATCGTATAATTGTAACGATTCTCTCTGCACAGGCGACTTGTTTGACGAAGGACAATTGGTCAGCGAGTTGGAGTTCAACGTTTACATCGACCGCTTCCACTCAATTTTCACTGTTCCCGAAGGAACGAAGCTGTTCGTGGCCGTGGGAAACCACGACGTTGGTTTCCACTACAGAATCACGCCATATCGCCTGCAAAGGTTCACCGACGCTTTTGACGCTCCTTCTGTTCGGCTCATCTCACTCGCTGGTTGCCACTTCGTCCTTATCAACTCGATGGCGATGGAAGGAGACGGGTGTTTCCTGTGTCGGCCTGCAGAACTTTTACTGGCGAAAATATCGAGTAAGACTGCACAGGTCACTCATAATGATGCTTGTGCACTGGGGAAGTATTCGCCAACATCAACACAATTTTATTCCCGTACGAATTAAATGGCCAAGTACGAAGATTTACGGGAACGCGATTTATTCTGTCCCCTTCCGAGCAAATATATCGTGACATGAGCAGCCTCTTTCATCGCACAAAAGCTTCTTCGTTACCGTCGCAATATGTCGCGCGAAAAACCCTTCTCAGACGCCCCCGTACCTCATCGCAGCGTCCATATAAGAGCCAACTAAATCGTTTTTAAATTTTAAAAATTAATTACAAACATGAAAATAAGAACAATGTCAAGGCACCAAGTTTACTCAGAAGTATCTAAAACGTAAAAGCTAATTCAATTTTGATTGATTGAGGTTTATTTATTCACCTGGGAAATTTAGGGACATTAGACCCTGTCTTCTACTCTCACAGTACAAAAAGTAGATGGAATTTATACATCTCATCAAATATGGATGTGATAAGCGAATTTTAATGTCTTTTCAAACCAGCGCCATTCTCTTCAATAGATAATGGGGCCACGATTTTTAGAAGCCAATATGTGGTTTTGATTGTCAAACGGTTTCTCTTGTTCTGATTGAGCTTGAAACAGGAAAGATACAAACGAGATCAGGGTTAAAATCAGAAGAAAGTCCTAGTAGAAAGATTAAGATTCTGTAACGCTTCCCACGAATCTACTACTCCAACATGAGTCAACCCGATCTCTCTTGATGTATTCCACGTAGAACTCATCCGTTTAATTTTAATTTATTATGATTGTTAAAACAATACTCCCTCCCTTGCAGTCGTATGAGCGGGCAATAACTTATTTGCCACTTTTTTCGGTTTATTATGTGCAAATTCAAAATCCGAAATGTTTGTCCGCCTTCCGGACCGATGACAGCCTTTAAAATGCTTCCAAAATTGTCTTGTATTGCATAATTAGACTATATTGGTTCCAATTTTATGGGCTAGCTCGTATTCATTCATATCACCCCCAAAAGAGGTAGCATAATTAATGGGGAAAGTGAAGACTTACCTTTTTTAAATTGAAATCACAATTAGTACGATATAAACTAGGAAGTACCAAGATTGTTTCTACTACCTAGGGTTTCACCTACTAGGATTTTCTTCTCGCTTTTCTTTTCTCTCTTTTCTTCTTGCAAGTGTATCGGTATCTTTTTTTCAGAAAAGTTCAAATGTACTCAACACTCTCAACAGTGCCCCAAGTCGATGACGTTGAGCCAATACAGTCGGCCTATTCTCCTGCAAGTGAGTTTTTCTTATCAATTTATTGAGCATTTTGTGCCTTCATTTTTTTAAGCATGATTTTATATCTTTGAACATTGTTTTGAAATATGTTGAACATTGGTTTGGTTAGTTTTCCTTGCGGTTGTTGAAATGTACATTCACGCTGTATTGCTATTCTTCCAGCACTATCCCCTGTACAGAGAGTCTGACGAAGAATGTCACGAGCCGGATGAGGCTCCCGAGGACGAAAAAAGCCAGAAGTTCAGGGAACGTTGGGAATGTCTGTCCAGAGAAACTTCAATTTCCGTGAGTAGTTTTCGATTATTGCCTCAATCTGAGGAGAAAGGCTCCTCTCGAATTGCGGTAGAGAGGGGGTATTGCTGCAATAAGTCTCACGTTTCAAAACTTTACTAATGAGCTACTTTTGTTTACGACCCTAGCTGTTGGAGTCGTTGCAGCCGAGAGTCGCCATCGGCGGTCACACGCATCACGGATGTCACCGGTTTCACGCTCGCACGAAAACTGACGAGTACACTGTGCCATCCTTTTCATGGAGAAACAAAAACAACCCGTCGTATTCCCTGGTAAGCGCGATACGCTACTGGTCGAACACATGGCTCAAAGGCCATGATGGAGTTGAACTGCTTGTTGATTAGGTTTGACCTTCCATCTTGGACTTAACGAGAGAATGGGTTTTCATGAAGGTCGTCACTTCAGTCCGGTATCATCAGGAACCTGTGATATAACTGATAGTGATAACGACCCCCTTATAATGACCACCAATTTCTTGCGAGTACCTGAATATAATTTATTTTTATCCTGAACTCACATTTTACGAGAGACTGTGGTTGCTTATTCTGATGATGACCGCCTAGGCGCCGGCAAAACGTCGGAATTACAAAATAAACAAGAAGTAACGACCTTTATGAAAATCCATTCTCTTATCCTGTGGAATAAAATGCTTTCTAGATATCCTGATTTGATTGTTTGACACATGTCCGCAGGCTGTTTTTACCCCGAACAACTACGCAGTTTCAAAATGTTACATGCCCCAAGAGTCAACCGTGTGCTTCCTCTACTTCTGCGGTTCCTTGACAATCTTCGTTTACGCTGCTGTCACGTACAAACTACTCTTCAGACGCCAGCGTTTGTTCAAGGTACACTAAGTAGTTGCATGCAGTCAAGCAATGCCATGGCCAAGAGTAAGCAAACCGCATTTTTTTCCATTTCCATAAGTCCAAAAACACCTGAAATTACGTCCAAGAAGTTCGAGGAACCTATGGAAAATGGCTGACCTGGGAATCGATCAGAGTGACTCTAGGAGGGCTGGTGGTGCGAATACGAACATACAGCCAAAAGTTGGATTTGAAGGTTGTTGGATGACAATGATGAGAGATCAATGATATTGGTCTGATCGAATGTTCTAACTCATGAGAGCAACTGAGTGACAAGTTTTGCTATTGTCGGATCTACTTAAAAATACACGGGAAGATCTCAATGCGGATAGGACCGTCCTATATCATCAGGGTAAACTCATTGGGTCCTCATCAGATGGCCTAATGCAAACCTTCTGTACATTTTGGTGGTCCTGCATGCTTTTTGGACGTACTCTCAAGTGGTATCGAGATTCCTATAACCAAAGCTGAAGCGAATTTCACATTTTCCAATATTGAAGGTTCATGCGATAATAGCCGCGAAAGTTCTGAATTCAATTTTCGTTTCGTTGCCATTCACTGCGAAGATATTTATTTGGAAATCGTTCAAATGAATTAATAATTCTTTGATCTAAATGTTTATATTGAGATTTACGTACTTGACAATATGCCTTTATCCCTATTGAGTTCTTAAGACTGGAACTTCTGTTCTTGAAATTGTGCCAAGTTTTCCCGATCGGTTGCTATGATTTTTGCCAGTTGCGTTACTCAAAATAAATATCTTCAAAAGAAGAAGAGAGTGAGACCTGAAAATTTAATGTTGAGGAACCTTAGTCAAGTATGGGTTCAGTTGTTAAGTTTTTAATTTTTAACAAATTGGCGTTTTTTGCCGCTAATATTCATTCTACGCTTTCGCGATCAATACCTTAATTTTTGCAATTGGAGGCCAATTCCTACTACCATTGATTACCAAATGTATTTATTTATTTGTTTTATTTATTTATTATTATTTTTTAAGAATTAAATAATAGTTTCTGTTGGACTTCAACATCGAATATAATAATTTGGGCCAATATTGTAAGTCTGAAACCTGCATTTCATTCGTAGAAAAAGAATCATTTTAGATAAATAGTTAATGAGGAAGCTCCCCCGCACCATCACATAACTCTCCCACCCTTCGCCTAAAATTAAAAGTGTAACCTTTCATAATTGCCGAGGCTCGTTGATGGGTAAAACTGTATCGATTTTCACAATTAATAACATTAGAAAAAACAGTTTGTAACGCCGTGGGGCAAGCATCAGGTAAAAGTTGCCTTCTTAATTTAGTCAATTGGAACTGTACCCAAAAAAAAGGGGCACCTGGAAGTGAGCGCTCGATATGATTTAAAATTATTTTAATTTCAATTATATGCTATAAGGTTTAGAATGCTTTGCTGGTACTTTTCTCGAGATGAAGAAAACACAAATACAGGGTGTTCGTGCATTGTAAAACGCTGTATTTTTACAGTTAAAACTTCTCGAGTCGGCTATTCAAGATTGCATAACTTTTCCGGTTCTCTCATAAAAATTAAATCACACGTCTTCATACTCTTACGATCATATCGAAATCTTTCCAGCGTTCACTCCCAGATTAAATTGAACCAATTAATACAATTTACTGGACTAAATTCCAAAATGTCAGCATAGCTTTGGCGATGTGAATCAAAACCATGAGTTTCGCAACCGGATGAAGTTTTTTTTTAATACTTAAGTAATTATGACTTGAACGTCCCAGTATAGCTTCCCTACCCTTTCGTACTTGTACTAAACAACCATACTGAAAAATCAGTATTATAGTTTGGATGAAAGTTGCCAAAATTAATCCAAGTAGTTGAGAAGTACCCATGTACGAGTTGAACTTTTCTAGGTACTTCTAAGATATATTTTAATGTATAAAAATTTATATTTCTGTATTAATTAGCAAACCTACATTGATGTCGTGAACTTGTCTTTCTTGAATTTCGTCGGTTCTATTCGGCGCTCTTCCCACAACTTCGGTGTCAGTGAGCCTTTTTGAGCCGCCACTTGTTTATATAGCGGTCTGATAAATGTCTGCTCACATTTCGAAGAGGAGGCATTCCCTCGACCACGGTGACATTAGGGCGTTTTTCCATTCGTAACACTTCCCGTTGACCTTAACTTGTTACAACTCGAACCTCTCGAATTAACATCAACTCCTTCTCGATTCGTATCCGTGAGCCAAATAACGAGACGAGACGTCTCCCCTTTATCGAAGCTTTACACCGTGGTCATTATTGTCTTTCCCAATCTTTTCATACTATGCGTGATACTTTGTAAAATGGTTACCCTGTGAAGTACAAAATACTTCCTACGACCTGTGTACTCCCTTGCATTTATTGACGAATAATAATAATAATAATAACATATATACATACGTGATCAAATTCGATGTTGCCAAAATATTATCTAGGTAATTTGTAAGATGTATTTAAAATATATATAAATTAAAATTGTACGTCAATGTTGAGTGGCTGTTAGGCAGAGTTGAGCACGGTTTATGTTGACAATGCTTTTTAGGTAACAAAATAAGTAGGTGCAACCGGACTACGCTTTTTATTTAAAAAAAAATCTGCAAATTCTTTCACAGGGGTTGGTTATTCCTCGGACCAGGCGCATGGAGACTCATTCCAATCGATTCAGCGTCCAAAGTTTAGTGGAAAATGATTCCCCACAAGCCTAGGTACCAGAAATCATAAAAACCCAAATTTGAAATGGGTAGGTAGACACTAATTTTGGCCAGAACCTCTTCCGGTGAACGCCAATCGGTCTGGGAACCGTCTCATTGGATTCTACGTCTTAAATCTAGTCGAAAATGATACTCCACACGCCTCAAAAATCCATTTTGGCCTCTACCCCCCAAATTTGGTCCAATCGGGCTGAAATGTTTCATGGATCAACTAAAGCTGTAAATGGGTCCCTGACCCAAATTTCAGATTTTTTGAAATTTTTCTACTACCAAAATCGTCGTACGGCGGACGGGCATTTATTTTGCTTATTTTGATCCAGACACCTTGAAGCGCCCAGAAAAAAAAGTCGGGCTGAATCGAAGAAATTGACTTATTGTGTAAAACAGGTTAATCATTCAAGGAATAACCAACCAAAATAAATAATGAATAAATGAAAAATCTACGAATCAAAAATAATTATGCGCCAATCTTTCCCAAAAAGCAAATATGCTCTTAATACGTGAACTTTTTTTTTTTTTTAAATATTGACATAAAAATGTCTATCTATGATCTCAACTAGGCAAAATTTATGGCTCAGCTCTGCTTTTACAGACAGGAGATTGAATGTGCAGTGGTGGTGGCTGTTTATAATCAAAATCGTGTAGTGTAATAGTTGTGGATTTCTCCCGCGTTGACTAATATCAATATTGTATCATATGTTTCTGTATTAATACTACTTCTCTCTCAGAACCAATGTTATAAGAGCTAAATTGCATGCTGAAACACTTTGTTCAGATGATTCGCTCATACGAAAGCTAATCAAAAGTATTATTTTGATCCAGTTACTTGTAGAGATATTCGTCTCATCAATGAGGCAATTTTATTTTCATCAAAAGAAAAATATTTACGCAAAATCAAGTATTTTGCATATTACCGTGAAGCATCTTTGACGTTGTGAAAATATAAGGGCTCGTTGCTCTCAGAATCAACGATGGTTATTCCCTAGAGTCCAGCACGCCTCCAAAAAATCTCAAATTCACAGCTGCCGATAACGTTTTCATTCGGCTCCTAGCTCATGACGACACCTATTTGATACACAATTTCTTCCGTTCGGAAGAAAGATAAGGCTTCTTCCTCTTCAGCTCATTTCTCAACACCACAAACACCTTTGGTCACGTTTTATTAGCATATTTACTGGAAAATCGCACAAATAGGTTCAAGGGTGCACCAAAATTTCGCACAATTTCACCACACATGGCACAATAACCAGCTTCTCTCCAACCTGGAAAACTCTGTTGACGACTGAGAAAGGGGGGATTAGGATTGTATGAATCTTTAAACCTTC
This sequence comes from Cyrtorhinus lividipennis, assembly GCA_019603395.1. Lineage (NCBI taxonomy): Eukaryota > Metazoa > Arthropoda > Insecta > Hemiptera > Miridae > Cyrtorhinus > Cyrtorhinus lividipennis. The sequence continues at coordinate 5,181,531 of CM034006.1, read as the reverse complement.
TCTATAACTGTGGATTCCAAGGAACTTGATATTTTCGACGTGTCGAAAAGAACCACAACGCGCTAAGTTTTGTAATGCAGGCGAGAACCGTCTTATACGACAGTTATTAAAATTTTTTATATCGTATCATGGGCCAAAAATATGATAGATTTTTCCTTACTTCTCTCTAATAACGTCTACTGACGGGAAATTCTTGGGATTGCTAGTATTTAGATAAGTATGAATAATCCGTGTTAGTGGTCTTAAATGATTTTATAAAAGTTAGTTGAAGGTTTAGTTTTTAAATTAACAAATATTCATACAAAATTCGTCACCGTGATAAGGCTTTGTTTGAGCTTGTTGATAATTGTACTTTGAAAAGCAGAACGAACATTGTAAAGTCTCCAGAGAACGTTTGATCAAACTTGGTGCTCGTTAAAATAACAATTGATTTTCTGTCCCATCGCAAATTTACTCCTTCACTTGTGGTTTTGTTTTCAGGACTCGAACAAGAAAGAATGAAATTTTGGATGGGATAACGCGGTATCGTCGATTGTTGAGTCTCAGGATAGCCACAGCTTGACGTTGGGTTGTATGCAGCAGAAAAAGAGTGAATTGACTCCAACATGGTTTTCACAAGGCATCTTAATTGAATTAGTTCACACACTTTACATAATTTATTACAAAAATACAATTTCTCCATAAACTACAGCGTTTTAAGATATTTATTGTAAATAAATACAGTCGTTTTGGCAACATCTCGACAAAAGTCAGTGTCTGAACTGGACATGAGAGCCTTCATTGACACGTAGCCTGGAGCTGTAGGGTCGTATTGAGCTTTACCGATGGATTTGAGGAAATTGTGGCGTTCTTTTATCTTATTGAGTCGATACAAGAGGATGTCGGGTTGGGTGAGAATTGAGGCTTGAGACAGACCCATTTCATTATGAGCGAAGTCAAATCGAGCCACTGCATCATCTCGCCCTGTGGAATGTCATGTTTTAGGAGACGATTTTTAACGACTATTGTATAAAATCTGAGTAATGGTTTTACCAAAATTAATAATAAATAATATAGACAGATGAGAAAGGAAAACTTGTAGGTGGTATCTAATTATTTTGAAAACAGCCATGCATTTATACATATAATCTACCATAATCTACCCAATATCTCCCCAAACTGCAAATATGAAAGATGAACGTCAGGATTATAATAAAACTGAACGCACTTACTTAGTGTGTACACTTTGGGTTTGCTCAATAGAAGGGTTTTGGACTCGTCTCTTGTGAAACCCATTTGTTCAATCACTCCGAATTGTGCTTCCTGCAAAGAAATAGTGAGGTAAGTTAGTAAATGAGTAAGTAAACTCCTACAGACTTCTGCACCAACGTCAAAATTTAACAATTCACCATCCTCCGGACCCTCGGAGCTTCCATGTAGTACAAGTTCAACATGAACACGTCCTGCCAATGTAGGATTGCAACCTCCCTACCAATTACTCCAATGAAGCATAAGAGCCAGTTTTTAACCACATAGCCATAGCTCCACTTGGTATTTTGTACACGTGATCATGCTGCGTAAGAGGTTTAAAACTAAGCCACTATGCGTTCATCAGGGTAACCAACAGAGGGTTTCATCGGGAGAACCCTAATTAAGCCCAATACATATTTGTAAAACTGTACTTAACAAAATATACGGCTAGGTTATTGAATATTTCAATCTGCGCCTGAATTATAAAAAAGTTCATTAATCGACAGATATTATACTGTCATCATGAAGCTAAAAAAATTGCACAAAGGTTGGTCTACACCACACCTGTCACACAGTGGCAGGCCATAGGGTCGTGTAATGAAAATTATATCAACTAATTTGTAAATAATATCCATTTAGTAGTATTTATCCTTGTTTGACTAAAGAACTAGAAGAAGTCCTTAAGCCTTAAGTATCAGTACATTTACCTCAACTTTTTTCAACGGATAAGTGATCAATTTGGGCATCTTGGTGGCAACCAGACGCACTTCCTGGCCGACTAGGGAGAATGAAGACTGAAAGAAGCCCAAGCGGTGGTCTATCTGTTTGGTGCTGCAAGCGGAAAATGGATTAAGGTGGCTTAATTATGGTTGGTATTAATCGTGAGCTATAGTACGGAAAACGTATGGATCAGCATTCCGAATTGAATACCTCTGCGAGAGCCAAGACGGGTTTTTGGTTATGATCCGTGAGATGGCGTCAGGAGTGAACAGCTTGGCTTCTAGATAGTTAACACGAATGGCGAGGTTTTCGAGGTCTTCTTTAAATATGAAGGGATTCTTCGTTAAAAAGCTACCGAGCTCATCAGGTGGCACCCCGTTGTCGTGGAGAAATCTGAAAGAAAAGTTTTGTTCAGATGAGATCAAAAACAAGTAGCTAGGAACTCTGCGACTACTCTATTAGACCAGAAAGTGCAATATTTGGTGTCGTAGCATCGGTTATTAGTTGTCATTTTGGTAGAGCTCTGAAGCTGGCGTTTTTTCAAGCTAGCCTTCGCTGTCCTCCTACTAACCTGAGAAGGGGCTTGACCTCGTTGTCGAAGTCCAACTTCATCACCACTTCCATGGCTCCTTTCGTCCGTTCTACTTTGTCCAAATTGACGCCCAACTTTATCAACTCTTGAAGCAACGGTGAGCGGTCGGCGTACGCAGCAAAGTTGAACGTCGGTGATGGGAACAACGCGTAGTTCGAGACATCTTCCTTGCACTCGTCCAACACTGAGCCTTCAGAAAAGTTCGGGTCTAGCGCATTAGAGTCGACCCCTAAAGATGGTAGCCGGTCGCTAAGCTGAGATGTCTGCGTCGGTAAATTCGACGAGTATCTATTGAACGGTCCAGAAGAAATAGTGAAACGGCAATTGTTAACGAGTCTTAAACACGAGCCTCTCATAGTGTTTTGAAACGAGTCACAGTTTGTGTCCCACACAATCACTCTTCCACAAAAGCAGTCACTGTCAGGCCAGCCGCTATCAAACCCAGCAGCTGAGAATCATGATGGTCCCACAGGCTGAGATCTTTCCAAGTCTACTATAAACAGAGCCATCACACTCCGGTAGAGGATAGCGAATGTGTCAGAGTAAACAAAGAAAAATATCAATCAACATCAGGCAATGGGGCTGCTACTACCCACCAATACTTGCGCACTGACTATTTATGCCCCAAGAAGAAATTTTTGAAGAGTATGGAAAATCACTAATATACTTTACTCAAAAACCAAAATTGGTAAATCAAATCCACCTTGGAAAAGAACTGCGTTTTAGCTCAGGCTCAGTTATCACCGCCACGATATCACTATCAGCACACATTCTTCTTCTCTACTATTGGTCTTGGCGTTCAGGTACCTTGGAGGACATAAGTAATGGGATCAGGTCAACGGGAAAATGCATTTAGGTACAAATTAGGTACTATATTCAACACCGTTACTTTTATTATAATTTTGTTCTCCTTTTGTTAGTGTTGCCTCAGGGCTCAAGAAAGAGAGTGGAAAACGACCGAAGCACAGGGCACATTAGTTCGGTTTTTACACATTGGAGCGCTGTACTGTTTCCTCCCAGCTGATCACTACCACTCATTTTTGAATTCCCGAAGAAATTTCATCCTAGGTGCACGCATGTAATGTAAGCACGAGTAGTTCATTCTACTTATCCAGAAAATTTGCACAATCGTCGATTTTTTTTCAACAATTCGCGCTTCATACAGATTCTCAAATCGTACTTATTTTTATTACCAAAATCTCCCTTCGTTTTCCAACTCCGTAATTATTGTTACATCATCCTGTTTTCATAAAAATACGTTTTGTTGGAGGGAAATAGAAAAAAAGTATTTCCACCTGCAGGTAGGAATGCAATTTTATTAAAAATTATATCAAAAATACTTTTTTTCATAATGGGTCGGTAAATATCACCTCACCATATCACAGCTCTAAGCTATTGTATCTGAATTAAGGCTCAATCTGGGTTTTTTACTTATATTTATAATGTTGGAATTAATTACTTCGCTGGTACTCGCTCGAACAGCAGACAATGGCGGAAGAATCGCAAGTACCAATTTCTTCGCAGCGGTAATCTCCTCTAAGGTAGTTGAGTTTTGGATTAAAGAAGTCACCTCTCTGATAGCTGAGAGCGCTTCTTCCTTTTCTCGTTGTATTGCCAAGAAGCAAGCTTCCCCATTATCAGTAGACAACTGAAATTACACAAAGCAAGATATTATATTATGGTAGAATGATAAAAAGGTAAACGGGCATGCTGGAACCCGTTTCAACGTAGATGGAGAAGGCGCTCAAATGAATGAACACCGTATTCTGTCTCAAGTAGAAACACTAACCGGGTCACAATGATGTTCCACAATTTCGCTTTGAAGATTGAAACTTTGAACAATATTATGTAGGTCCTTGTTCGTGAGTAAGTGAAGCCTTTGCAGGTCGTCAGGATCATTGACGCTGCGCCGAACTTCATCCAGGATGTCGCCAAATGAAATGTTATTGGCAATTTTGGTGGCTATTGACAACCTTTCTTCTGGGGTCAACGTCAGGTGCTCCAAATCGTTGTCATGGCCCCAATGGGTAGTAACACATGTGGCAAGACAAAGACCGCTGTTAAGCAATTTCAACTTAATCTCAGCCGGACAGTAACCACCAATCTTCTTCGAACCTTGAGTTTTGAGATGACGGAGGCCTTTTCCTTTAGGGTGGTAAACTCCAGAGCGATTACATTCATATAAAATGCTCGTCGATGCTTTACATTTCAGTGCTGGTCGTGGCTTGACGAATGCGGCACAAGTCTCCTTTTCAAATTCCGTCTTCCACTCGCAGAATTCATCAAGGGAATTGAACGACTTACTTAAAGTCGTCACTGGTAAATCGTGAACGTCCAAAAGATGATTTTTGAACGTTGTTTTGCTGTCGAACGAATTCGAGCATACGGTACAAGAGAGAGAAGGAGTCGGTGGTTTTCTCTCAGACGAGTTGTTTCCTGTGGTACTCCTTTGAATGACGTTGAAGCCCTTGGCGATGACTGTATTGTAAGCCGCAGATTTGGCATTTGAATGATGAAGCCATGGAAAATTTAACGAAAAAAATATGAAATTCACAAAGGAAGTCTGCTCAGAGAAGAGCATAAAGGGCTATGAAAAACTCCGACGACGACATGAAAAACTTGAACGAAGACCGAGAAGGAGGCAGGAAAAGTGAACGACAAACACTATAAACAACGTCAGAATCGGGATTACAAGGGATAACAGTGATAACGGGGCCTTATCACAACTGCGCTGAGGTCTAGCGAGACTTCCACGCATAACAGCGCTCCAATGGGAGAAAAAGGAACTAATGTGCCCTGTGTACTTTGAGCCGGTCGTGAGTGGAAAAGGAGTAGGCGGATTTCTTCTTCTCACCTTCATTCCCACCCTTTTCCTTCCATGATTCCCACCTTTGCTTTGTCGCCTTCAACGTCCTTCGGATCTTGTTGGCCCATGGGAGAACAATTTTTTCTTCCATGCTGTTGGCCAGTCGAGAAGGCCATATTGATTCAACGGATTTACCTACATTTTGGTTAAAATTTTGCCAAGAGTGGAACATTGAACTCTGCTCAATACATCTTTGGTAATAATTTTATGGGTTTCTCCTAAGTTTCGTTCGAGTATCGAAATCTGTGATTCCAATTTTATCAATAAATTTCGTTGTAATGTGGGATTCTGGTGAATTTTATCAATAAATTTCGTTGTAATGTGGGATTCTGGCAAATTTTTAGTCAAGTCTAGGTTGAACTATCAACACGGGTGGAGTCCAATTATGCAGTATACTGTGCGTCCCAGATCCCCTGAACCATTAACCCTAGGTTGATCAAATTGTATATTTAGACCAATAATACGTGAGCCAAAATTAAGATTTTTAAATAGTTAAATTGCTTTGGCATGGCAGGGACTGGGAACAGGAATCATGAGTGAATTCAGAATTTTATTAATTTAATTTTTGAATGAACTAGGCTTGAAGAGAAAACATTCAGAACCAAACAAAAGTACGCATAAAACGTAAGTTACTTACGAGTTATCTCTATTTTTCTATGATCGATCATTTTGTTTGTTTCAGACTTAGATGAATTAGTTAGTAACACGATTATAAAAACACTCCCGAATGAGACCTCGGTCCACTTCTCTATATTGTGGACATTAATTTAACCTCAAATTCCGATTAAACTCGTGAATTTCGAAGGGGATGTTAAAGCAAAAGTTAATCAAAACGATTGTGGTGCCCCAAAATGAATAGAATTCTTCACCCAGCCATCATCGCTGACTGTAACAAGGCCTACGTCATCAATCATTAACATCTTTTGCAGGCCCTAAAAATAGGTTATCATATTCGAGTGGCTAATTTCCCTATTTCTCTTTTGTTCAAAATTGATTCTCTCCATACCCAAAATAAACCGATAACTCAACGCTTGCAGCCCCTTTTGATGAGATTCCTCATAACAAGATGGCATCACGTCGCAAGGAAATGATAAACGTGTCTACGGCAGAATTTATCTAATCAATAAACTGTACAAAATTAATGGTAAAAGCAGTGGAGATCACCAGAGAAAAAAATACGTCATGGTAAATGTTAGTAAATAGGAAATCAATTTTTAAAAAAATCAAAATGGCTGGTCGGTGGGCCGGTTTGTGGTAAAAGTCATGACCGTCTTGTTCCAAAATCAATCATCCTGCGAACAATCTGGAGAACTGGAATGTATTTCTTTCCTCTTCTTGGCCGATTTCACGAAAGAAATGGTTCTGAAAAACACGAAAGAACCTGAGAATTGACAAGGAGCTCTGAGTGAAAAAGAATACAACATATTTACCAGAATTCAATTGCGTACCTTTCGAACTAATAAATATACTATTCCTAACAACTTCAACGTGCGACATGGGCAACATTTTCTTGTAGTAATTCCTTATCTTTTACCCTAAGTGTGAAGGTAAAGTAGTGTGTAAAGATAAGAGTGAGCAGGAAGGTAAAACTTACTCTTATATATCGAATGAGACAGTACATTAGCAAGAACACAAACAATTGAAGCCCGATCACCAGAGCTGCTAGTTCCGCCACGAAGATCCAATAATGTTCCGAGTCACTAGAACACAAATTTTCATCGTCTCGTTCATAAAAATTAAAAATAGGTATATACATGAAAGGAACCGAATATGATAGACTTTCCGAGATGGCACACTATTGTCATTGAATGAGGGAGGGGGTACCAGCAATTTCTTTTCCAACTGAAACATCAAAATTTGAAATATGAATTTATTGTTCTTAACAATGATGAATATGTTTTTGTAGTACGTGACAGTTTTATTGTCCACAACGTTTGTGAGTTAGACCTAACCCCTAATCGAGTGAATTTGATTATTAAGATCACGTTGTGTCGTAGTATGGCAGATTGCCCAAAGGCATGCGCCGATGTATGAACCCGGCTTTCGACTGGGCCATAATAAAGAGGGAATGATAATAACTACTAGGACCATCCATAAAAAGTGTCCTGCATTACATCAATTTTCCATAAAGTTCCTAAATGGGGATACGCTATCATATACCTCGTATCCTGAACAAATGTCGGGTCTTTCATGAAGCGATTTCCGGGATCACGAGTTTTGGAATCAGAACCTGGAATACACAGGAAATAATTACAGCAGCGCAGATAATATTTGGTCGTTTGCATCAAAGCAGATTAGTCTATTAGTCTACCCTTTGGAACTTTGATGTGAGTAATGACAAGTAAATCAGTCTACGGGTATTCTCTCTACATACCATTCATGTTTCCAGTCGGGGACACTCGTTCGCGATTTCCGCTGGTCTCCGCCATTATATCCACAGTCGTATTGAAATCCCTATAATCCGGGTCGAAGTCTGAGTCCAAATTGTTCGTACTTGAAAGTAGGCCTACTGTTTCCCTGTATAAAAAAAACCACGGTGCAAAAAGGTTGCTGGATTGGATTCTTAGAGAGAGTAAGGCAGTAAAATTTTCTAATGACAATTCCATCTTCTCAAACTCCAGTTGAATGTGTCAAGTATTAAAAAAGCACTCACATTGCTCCTTCTCCCAGAAAAAAAGATGATATCGAAAGCCACAGAAAGAGATGCATTGCTGCAGGAACCTGAAGGCTGAAAATCCGCGATGCCATAAAAGTAGTCGCTGGAAAAAATGAGTGATAAACGATCAAGACGGTAGCTTTAGTATCGCCTATCGACCTGAAATAGGCGATTTTAGAGCTCGTGTTCACGCCGACCTGTTACTTTGAAAAGGAGGCAGTTGATATTTTAAGATAACAACTGCTTGGTCTTCATTTTTTGCTCGAGAAGGCTGTATTTAACATTTTGATAGCATCATGGCTGATCAAACAACAAAATATTCTTTCCTCATGTCATGATGAGTCATATTAACGACCACTCCTCATTGTCGTCAAATTGAGGCTAGAGGTTTACTAGATGCAACTGAAAATATGTGCGTACATAGATAAAATAAACTTAATTTCAAACGAGACCATGAAATTTAGACAGGTAAAAGTATAGTATAGTAAAAAGTATAGCAAAGATATCTGGCGCATAAGGGTCGAGTAGTACTTATATAATGTTATTTAGCTTGTCGGGTCTACCTTATTGAGTTCATATTCATATACTTGATTTGAACTAAATGTAACTCGTCACAAGTTGTATGTAGATTAAAAAAAGGTGTAATTTGACTTGAACTAAGGTTAACTTTACATAAATAAAATTATCGCCTGAACCTACTATACATCCCTCCACCATGTCCATAACCCTTACCATGCTAAGTTTAAATTTTTTTAGGAGAAAAATAATTGGACTTGAGGAGACTGTAACATGACTTTAAAAAAATGTAAATTGAGGTTGAAGGGAAAAATAATTGAAATTTGACATGGACAAATAGGTAGACATTAACTCTGTATACATTGCAAAAGTATATAATATATTCTTACGATAAATTATAACCATCAATGCTCGTTCGTTCAAAGTTCATCTAATAACAGTTTTTGTTTCTGCCCCTCCTTTCGGCTTATTATAACATGTCTTTTTTCCGATCGTACTGGTCATCAAGCTGATAAAACATGATTGGAAATTGATCACATATTGACATTACAAAATATCGTAGGTGAACAAAATATATTTACCGATTTGTAGACAGTAGAATCGCGCAGAGGACTGTCAGCAAACGCTCATCGTCTGTCCTTGATTAATATTGCTCGTCATCCCATTGATTGACCGGTGATTAGAATTCGACGAAGAAAATCTCACCTGGTCAGAACGTGAAGAATCGAAGGCGAGAGCTAAGTTGATACTGAAGCTGCGACCGCATCTGTGCCCGGAAGATGAAGAGCTACGGGAGGGAGTGAGGAAAGACCATTATTACCAGAGCGCCGGCAGCTCGAAACCTTGTACCGACCGTGAAAAGAGATCGCTAGATGGAGTCACCTTTCAAGAAGACCAATCCCTTTAAGAAACTAGTAAGGAAATACTATAATTTACTGTATAATATGAACTATTTCTCAAATGCATGCCATTTTGCGCGTATCATACTGCCGCTTTACTGCCACTAGAACATTCTAGTCACCACAGCTTCGAGTACAGCAGACGCATAATATACCCACCAGTATTCTGTAGACTTTTTGACAGTGTTTTGGAGGTAACTTGATTGAAATTTTCAAACGAACAACTTTACAGGCCTCTTTTGTGAGAATAAACCAGGTAAAAATTTCTCTGTTGCGGAAGGATAAGTTGTAAAATCAATTGGGTTCAAAAGGGCAAAAGGTAATTTCTGTTGGGGTTACAACCTCCCGTCCTTCTCCATAGATCCAAACCCAAACTGTTTTCTGGTGGTGTGGGGAGAAGGGAATACAAATTCCAAATGAGTAACGTAGACACTCAACAAAAAATGAGAATAGTTCTGCATCGTACCGTGTGAGTATAATAGTCTCTAAAATCATCACAATAAATTCGTCGATACGTCAAAAGCTACATTTTTATCTTCTTTTTACGACCATCACGTCGCTTAACCGTTTTCCCTTCGAGCAATGTAACAACCTTCTCGGATGGAATGCAACAGGAACCGGTTTTCTCAGAAATATTCGAGGGTTGATTCCAAAATAGGTACTCTTCGTGGAGACGTTGACTAATCCAACAGAACTGTTAATGACAAGGACACGGAAATGTCTGATTTTCTGTGCCTATTTATACGTGAGTGGTCATGTTTGGCGTTAATTAGAGATTATCTACCTTCCTCTTTTCATTCAATTAACACTAGCACATTTTGATTCATGTTTATCTTATTTAAATTATTACGTGAATTATTCAAAACAAACCCTTGAGCATGCATCAGTAGACAAGGGAACCACTCGTAGAACTTATGCATTTCTACCCATCCTTCAAGACTCGGGTTAATTTCTGGGTATAAGAAGTCTACAAATCAACGATTCGATGCCCATATGAGCCTATGGATCAAGTAATCCATGCTGGATTCCTTAGCAGTTTCATCATTCTGCGCTTACGGCATCATACGTTGGTTGGTTATGAGATCGGTTAGAATCAAATGATCCAAAAGTTATTCCCTAATGTTCCCATAAATATATTTACCATCTGAAGTAGATTCTGAACAGCGTATCATTAAGCCAGTAAACGATATTATTCTACCTGGATGACACCCTAATGGCTTTAGAATGTTGACATGACCTATCCCTGGTTGGATTAATGTGAGCATCCTTCATCGGAATTACTATGTAAATAGTTACTTCAATCCAATATAAAAGGTGAATGAAAAATTATAATACAGGGTGGTCCGGGCACTCTCATTACTCAGCAAAACAGATACTACTTGAAAGATCATTCATCAAAAAACATTTGTATCAAAAAACAAAAATAATATTATAAATATTATTTCAGAGTAAATACGACAAATAACCATGTAATAAAAAATGCAAAATGCCCCCCCCCCCCACCTATGGTGCAATTTTTCGTGTTTCTTTTCCATTAATTCCATTTAATTAATTAATTTTTTTTGCAATTTTATATTCTGAATCACGGTTTAACGTTCAATTTGATTAAACAAATTGGTTAAAGTGTAGAATGTTTGCTCAACTTTTAGGACTGCTAGTGTCTTCAGGCGATAGGAAACCAGAAATCTCCGAGATTTGACTAATTCTAGTCTCTAGACTTCGCTTGAATGGAAAGATCACCTTGATCCCCCCCTCCTACTATGTTCATCGTCCTTTCTATGATCAGTTTGAATTGAAACAAGCTAAAAATGTAACTAGGAGGAAAATAAGATGAAGCAGCTAGTAACTTCACTAAAAAATTGTAAACCGATTTTGACACGAGGAAACTTTATTTGGATAAAAGACAAAATGACAAATGTTTTATTTGAATTGAAGAAACCATTGAAATTTGACTTGGACAAATAGGTAGGTTAACTCTGAATAAATTACAATAATATTATAATAGATGCCTATGAATGAAATCCATCAGTGCTCATTCGTTCAAAGTTCATCTACTAACTGTTTCTATGTCTGCCCCTCCTCTCAACTTACATGATTTTTGCCCCTTCAAAGCGTTCTTAAAAATGATGGTTTGGCAGCAGGTCGATGCATAATTAAATGCTATTCACTCCTCAGATTTGAGAAAACTTTATCTTATAAGACACTTTTTCTTTGATAAAAGGTGATAACATACCTGAAACTCCCCATTATGTCTACCCATTTGCAATCGTCCCAGAAGAAGTATTGTCTCAGTGAACGAAACTTCGCCTGAAGAATCTTGAGAAGACTGACGTGAGAACGTGACAAGACGCAAATGTTGCAAGCTTCTGAGAGGATGCGGTGCGGTGTCAGGGATCAAGGCTTAAATAAGCACGTGGTTCAATAGCTTGATTTCTTAATAAACAAAGGTGGCTATTCGAACAAACTAAGAGGTCAGTTCGTCATTTCGGCCAGTCCTGACCGAGCCTGGGGAGCCAAGTCGTGGAGGGGGCCCGTATAAAACGCTCGACGCCACATCGAGTCGGGGTAGGAACAAGGAAGGCCACATCGCGAGTCCTTTTTCGTCCTGGACCAACCAGTCGGAGTTCGAATCTGACGCAAAGATCGCGGACGCGGTTTTGTTATCCTTAGAACGCGCGACCTGAATCAGCGCGATCAGTGGCGGTTTTTTTCGAATTTACACCGGGGTTTTTCTTGCTTGACGAGTGACACCGAAAATGGATGACATCGTGGAAATGGGCGCCTACAAACTACGGTTTGAGAAAGAACCGGAAGTTGGCGAGTGGTTCGAGGAAATTGCTGAAAGAGAACTTCGGGAAACACCTGAGAGACGAGAAGAAACTCTGGCGAAATTCAAAGATGCCATTGACAGTAAGTGTTTGAAGCCGTGCCTACTCTAAAATGATACACCAAATTATCCTAATAATCATGAACAAACTCGGAGAAAAATAATCATCCACAAAATCGTTTAATCGATTATTTAAAAAAAGTCAAAATAAGAGTAATGAACCACACGAAACACTTCTCCAACACCCCGATCGTAATACCGCAGTATAGCACTGCTATTTGCTCACCTCTCCTAATCCAAGCAAGAGGACAATAGAATTCTCTCTATACATTAGAACACCTGTTCTCCCTCTGCTTCTTATGTCGTCACACGTTTGTCTCCTCTTTACGGAGTTGGATGAATACTTCAATTGGAATCATATTTGCTAGAAATAAATGAGCAGCAATAATTTACATATAATTCTGAAGGTAGGAACTCTACTTGTTCCAAGGACCTCACATGCAACCTCCTCATCCTTTCAACTCTCCACCATCGGAGCATAACTAACAGATTTAATATTCGTTTGACCGGAGATTGTGTCAGAGCAAAGTCAATCGTTCGTTCTGCCTTTGAATAAATCTTATAGCGCAACAACCCACTTAACTTGGTAAAATGAATGTTTTTAAAGCAACAAAAAGTACTCCACACGGGTAGAAAAATTAGACAAATATTATAAACTATTCAAAACTTGTCGGGGGGGGGGGGGGGTTAATTTATTCTGGGAGATTTTTATCATGACTGATGAGTGGGGACAAACGAATGAGGAGTCGACATGATGAGCTGAGTCAGTGCTATGGTTTGAGCGATTATGTATGAGGAATATAGTCGACATTGAGTCGCTCGAATAGGAGTAGAAAGATGATGAATGAGAGATGACATTGAAAAATTTAGGGTGCTCAACAGAGACCAATAGGGCTTGAGGCAATGCGCCGCCATGAGTATCTTGTTGTAGGGTTATTCTGTTAAGTCAAATGGTGGGGCCAAGTTATAGGTAGGTATCAATAATACATTTCATGAGAGCAGTCGAGATGGTCTCCTTCGTGATGTAGTTTGACTGAAACCAGATATGAGCGTTGTAAAGTTTGTATTCGTCAAAATAGAAGAATAGATGGTCTGCAGTGATGTCAAAAAGAAGTCCGATCTACCTCAGTTCCAAAAATTATCACTCTTCTTAGGAGGCAGGGTGTCGAGACTCGCTTTTTTGCACCTTAGCTTGAAATTCCACATGTCCAGCCCCTTGGCAAATGTCTACCTCTCGAAAGATGCAACAGGCGGGTTTCTATTACGTCATTCGCCTACCGGTTTATCAGCTTGGACCAGCTTTATGGGCCTCTAAAACACGCAGCTCGATTCATATGACCGGGTTCTCTTTGGTGTTTCCATCCCGTATCTCCTACTGTGAAATTGCCCTGGTACAACATGCTAAATGATAACAAAAGATGAGCAATGAGCGCCTGCGTACAAACGCAGGTTTCACAGTGGTGCACATTTGTGATAAGAGAAGTAGCGCAGTTGGTTCATCCACAGGACAGGATTTTTCTCCCGAAGTGCGTGTCTAGCAAGGTGTATTGCGGGGACGAAGCGAAATTAAACGGATGTTGATACTAAAATAGTGGAGAAACTCTTCAGAATAAATCGTTGGCGAGCAAACTACGAGAGTGTCAAAAAGACATGTAGATTTGTTTGTTTTGAGTTCGTTCATGTTTTTTTTTTTTTTTTTTTTTTTTCCAGAAAAGTTCTTACCGTGATTGTCAAGGTAGATTGACTACTCAGACAAACAATTGAGCATTTGTCAAACTGGGGTGTACAAACAAAATCTAGGTTTATTGAATTTAGATATTGGTAAAGGTTCTGCATTCGTATTCTCAATTTTTGAACGAACTTTGGATTTCCCAAATTTTGTTTTTCCTTGTCAAAGATGAAGCCACCTGGCAAACGCAGGGGCAGACCAATTCAGCATTTGCATCCAGATTAGCCGAACAATGTGAATCCCCAGGTGGGTGATGAGGTGCTGATAAATAATGAGCTTCTGCTAATGAATTCCTTAGGTTTTCCCTAATGCATGGAATACCCCAAACTTGGAGACCGTGGCTACTGAACAATCATTTTAGACATTCAAATTTGGCTATATCATTTCATTGAAATATTTATCAGCAGATGTTCAAGCCTCAATATTTCTTAAGGAATCGCTTCGACCCAAATAAAAACCTGGCAGCACTCTTCTAAATTCGGCAATCGATCTTAAGACGTTTTCGTGTGATTTGTGTTATTTTGACAGACAATACACGCCTTTCATATTTTGCCATGTTTTCTCGACAGACTAGTTTGGTTGGTAAGAGTTTTATTGTGGCTTTGATTCCAGGATGGGTCGAGTGATATAATTTTGAAGCGGATCTTTTTACAAATTAGCTGAATCATTCCCGCTTACTTATCAACCACAATGAAACACAGTGGTTGATCGAAAAATTTTCATTTGGTTCATAGCCTGTAACTTCACGCCTGTACAGGCACTGCCTATACCTTCGCATTCATATGCAGGTCATCATGGAAGTAGGCGAACGCCAGTTATGGCAAACGTAGCCCAGCATGATATAATTGAATGTCGGTATGCTCCACTCTGGCTGGGTCCCCTAGTTCGTCTCTATTGTCCACTATTGTTCGGAAGGCCAGAGACCTTGCCCACATTAGTCATGCAGCTAGTACAATAGGAGAACGGCATCGGAATATTCCTCCAATATCCTCCAATCACGATTGCTTCATAGTTTATAACAGGTGAATCATTACCCACAAGTAACTTATACTTTTCTCATAAAACGGGCCTTCTCTCGAAAATACGGTCAATCCTGAGCTCAAGTTATCATCGAAATGAGTCAAGTGGTTGGTAATCAATCGTAGAAGGCGTCCCACCCTGGTCAGTAGGAGCAAACACAGTTACATCACATTCTGACTCAAGTCGGCCACGTCGCGTAGTTGTACGTGCTGAAACTGAATCTATTGAGGGGTGATTTTATTATTCGAGGAGAAGGACTGATTATCATTCCTTCGGCTTGGGCAGATATGTACACATCACGGCACAGTCCTCATCAATCGCCGTATAAATCCAATTGAACGGCATTTCGAACACATCGAAGTTGTTTGTTCTGAGATAAGAAGCCGAAAGAAAGCCTCTTGGACCGGAGTTTTACCCGAACTATAACGTGCGAGCTTTACACTCCGCAAAATTACAACGAAAATTATAATTTATATTTATTGTCCATCATTACAGCATAGTAAAACCGAGGTTTGCTTGGTTTTATCAAGCCCGCAATCATGGCTTGGGACTTATCCCCACTGATTCAGTGTCCAAAATAATGATGTAGAAAACTACATCCCTACCCCCTAAAAACCGTGTGATACAAAAAAATTGGTGAAACTAGACTGAAAATGACGTAGAACACCGCCAACCCCACCTCTCATAAATCGATCCGTTTGAGAAAACCAGTTTGTGATCTCTTATACCTTAGCGAGGGTTTGTTGAATTGCGGATGAGTCTCAATGCCTTTCCGTTTCAACGTGTTCAAACCTGAATTGAGCTTCATTTTGGAACCAACCTGGAAAGTGGCGATTAACGTGCGTGAAGCGTCGTGAAAAAATTTGATTGTTTGTCATGCTTTGCGAATGAAATTAAAGAAAATCGTATAAGCTGTGGGACTTCAAAAATAATCGAAACTGTGTTTTTTCTGACAACAGTGGAAGGGTTTTTTTCGCGGAAGCGTAGCCTCGATAAAATTATTCGGTAGACCAATGATTGAAATCAGGTTTCTTCGGTTGTTTATGAACCTGCATAGTTTATACAGACTTCTTTTATCACATTTCATTATTCGGTGCCAATTTAATCGTAGATTTCCAGTTTTTACACCCTACAATTTCTCTCCAAAGACGTAAATCTCAGACGTGCGTTCGTAGAAATATTCGCAAGTCACCAGAAACCTTGAGTCTCAACTGAATAACATGCCCAATACCTTTGAGGGAGACGTTAAGGTATTACTTAATCACTTTCAAGTTTACACCAAACAGGAGGACACATTCATTCATCGTTCAATCAGACCTTGGCTCTGGAAGTGGAAAGCGAAAGAACCTGTGACAATCTTATAAACTGACAATACTGTTTATAAACAACCGAAATTATTCGGGAGGGACTCACGTTCGTTGTTCGAACGAAAAAAAGTAACCAATGAGGTACGCCTCTGATGCCTCAATACCGTTCTTTGATTTCGACGTCCGCAACGAATAACGAGAAATAAAAAAACGCTTACGCCAATCTAACCAAACCGCTCAACTCTTTGTGACATTTTAGAGTCTAATCTCACGATATCATGGACGTTGATACCAGTAACTGCACATTTCAACATTCTGGAACGAAAAAAAATTACTTCCTCGAGTTTAGATAGAAATTGTTTACGTTTCTACGGATGTTCTCTCTTAATCATTACAGCGGTGCAAGTATTTCTTATCACAACAAAATGGATCGCGAATGAACGCTTCAACTAACAACCTTGTGGAGGTTGATGAGAGGGTAATCATTCCCGTTCCAAACACAACTCAAATGGTCCCCAAAAAGGAACTGCCAAGTAGTTATCAGATATGCAGAATCGGATACTCCAAAAGATGGGGTTGTTAGGTTCCCAGACAAGTGCGCTTTAGTCACGGCTAATAAACGATAGAAAATCTGGCTAATTGCCGTGAGACGCATGAGGAAATCCAGGGTTGTTAGGTGCCTATCATTTAGTGTTTGGTTTTTGATTTTGTTCGATTTCAAGGGGAGCGAATTTTTCAGCTAAAATATACGGCCTAAGCCTGAGAACAAGAAGTGTAAGATTTCGCGAAGTCATGCGGAGATTCCTTGAGGATGTCGCCGAGCAAGCTGGTTATTCGATAGAGGCAAGTCCTCCACAGGCATCTTGCAAACCCGATGTCCTTGGCAAAATAAACCTTTTCCAAAAAGAGACAGTCTCGGAAGAACCATTTTGGTTGGTTATTCCTAGAATAATATGTTTTCATGAAAATAGTCAATCTCTCTGATTCAGCCTAATATTTTTTCTGGGTGTTTCAAGGTGCCTAGATCAAAATAAGCATAAATATGTCCGTCCGTACACCGTCCACGCCAACAATGATAGTAGAAAATTTCCCGAAAATCGGAAATTTCGGTCAGGGACCCGTTCTGGGCTCCAGTTGGTCCTCGAAACCTCCCTTGGGAAAAATAAATCAAAACGTTAGCGCGAAATAATGAATTAAGCATGTTCTTTTTTAAGCAATTATGTAGGTAGACGCAGATTTAAAAAAATGTATTCTAGCTGAGGAACTGTTGTGAATTAAAACTTGTCAGATAGGTGGTTTCGAGAGAATAAATCATCATAAATGCATTTTGAGACGTACATTCAACGCAGCGAATAATACCAAAACGGTTTACCCTTATATGAGGATCTCGATCCTGAGACGAGACAGTGTATCTATGAGATTTTCGGAATTGATAATTAGAATAGAATAAATACAAATTCTTGTCCAGAAGTAAGTATTCATCTTCTAGATACACATTTTGACCTATCAATACCCTCCTCTGAGCTTGGCAATCGGTATGGTAATATTAAATCAATGGCGTCAAAATGTAGTGGATAATGCCTAAAATTTGGAAACTTGCATACTCTGCCATCATTTTTAATAATCACTCCGGGATCACAGTTTACTTGGATATAATACCGCTCACGCTTAGGTCTCCAATAATCTTAAAACACCACTTTCATAACCAACAATTTTGACCCACCTTTGTTTGCAGCGATCGGGCCGTTAATGAGTTATGTAAATTTTGTTCCTAATTAGAGTTAATGTGCAAAATCGCAAATTTTTCATCGCAAAGGTCGTCCGAATGGCAAAGAACGGACGGACTTTCGTAGGTTACTTCTTTCGGAGTACACATACTTCCAAGTTCCAAGTTCCGTTTTGTTTAAATATCTCTAGATAAATTCAACTTGGTGAAAACAGATAAATTTTCATAAGGAACCATTCCAAATGAAGTCATGACCATGAAAAGAGGAAAAAACTATTCATTAGCTTTCTCCTAATTACATTTTAATGGTCGTGTTACTATCTCACTTCGTGACAATCCTTCGGGTTGGGAACAGGGTCTAGGTGATTCATTTCAGGCGCGACTTGGAGCCCATGGGAATTTCCCATAACCGCTGATTGTCAACTATCAACAATCGCTCTTATTAGTTTGAATAAGCACTTCGTTGAATAGTCAGTTTGTTGCTCCGGTATTACGGCAAATTGCGTGGGGATTCGAAAACAGGGCTCCTTCATATGGGATGAAAATTAATGTTCTGGACAACTTCCTAGTAAATTCTTGTTTCCGGTACAAGCCAGCAGTGCATCAAGAGCATGTGAGATAGATTCTGCCCGTCCTAATAATGTTGATACCCTCAAAACTCTTGCCCGTTCAATCTTCAGATCTTTACGGATAATCTTTCCCAAATAGAGCACGATCGATTCGCTAAAATATCTGAGTTACGTGAAAGAGCAGCCTTAATTTGAGGGATGTCTACCGTAGCGATGCTGCAAGTATTCACCAAATATACCTTTTTGCAAACTTACTCGCTCGAAAGTTCAAAACTGGAGGTTGCCAGAAAATTAGCTTATTACACTTGACCGTTTGAGCAATATTCAGGCGGATGTTTTCATCACCGCCAGATGATTTTTTCTGGGCCTGAAGAGGTCACTTTTCAGGTCTTTGATTTATCGGTAATACAGTCTGGAGGGTGCACAGAAATCCGCCCCAGATAATTTTCAGACGAACTTCTACTTTTCATCGACATCTCTGTATTTTTAAGTTTAAGAGATATGTATATAATATTTATCTTCTAGGTTATCAATTCTCAAGCTGGTTGTACTTTCAACAGCTTCATATTCAGTTGTCTTCATCAAATCCGCCTCATAATGCAAATTAGGAAAACCAGCAAAACGCACACAAAGAAAAAAGCTATCACAATCAAAATGGCTAAAAAAGCGCTAGCAATTATCAGGAAAGTGACGAATCTGCAATAAAATAACGTGATGATTATAAAGTTTGAAAACCAGTCTACTAAGCCGATAGCGTTCAATGAAAATGGGAGTTTTTTGGAAGGTGATTTATTGAACACCTCTGGGCCGCCAATATAATGTATACACACAGGGGCAAGAGGCTTCATTACCGGTAATCACAACCCTCGCTAGAATTGTTTATGGGAAAATAGTGTACCCCGTAATAGTAGCTATTCACATATTGACAAATAACTAAAATTTGCCCATGTTTGATGACTCAATGTATCAACTCAAGAATCGCAAATCGGAAAGAATCGTTCGACTCACTTCATTAAAGCAGGATCACAGATATTTGCATCTATCTTGATTGTACGGGTTGAATGGAGTCCGATCACGAAGACGGATGCGAGCCAGCTGCCATTCATAACGAGCAGGAAAGTGGTAATAAGATACAGCCGTCGCGCTAAGAACTGTCCAGTCCTGGATACAATTAACCAGTTGGAATCCCGCGCCAGTATAATAACCAATATGAACAGTTCGACACCTACGGCAAAACCAGAATGAAATGTAGCTCACGCATCCTGGAGGAACAGGCCGATGCAATTAGGTTTAGGATAGTAGTCACACGAGAAAGTCGTTCGCAAGAGTGGATGAAGACTCTAGCTGACTCGACAATTTGGTTGAATCGGCAACTGCAATG
Source organism: Cyrtorhinus lividipennis (assembly GCA_019603395.1). Classification (NCBI taxonomy): domain Eukaryota; kingdom Metazoa; phylum Arthropoda; class Insecta; order Hemiptera; family Miridae; genus Cyrtorhinus; species Cyrtorhinus lividipennis. The sequence continues at coordinate 5,161,433 of CM034006.1, read as the reverse complement.
AATTGACATTGAACTGTTCCTGCTGTCTACTTTCCCTGACAACATTCTTCATCTGGAGAATAACATTAAAAAAATTAAATCAACTTTTGCAGGTCCTTTTTAGTTATTTCTCGAAGGTGAAGAAACTAGAAAACAAGTGCAATTTCTCCTTCGAACATCAGAAATCGACATAAGAGCAATATCTATTTTTTAGTTATTTTGAGTCTAGGTTGACTCGTGAGACTGTCCACTTCAGTAGGAATTACATGATTGAATGCCTTGTTATCTGTTCGTAAGCACCTCCCTAGGGAGCTTCATCAGGTTTTTGCCAGTTATAAAATCGTCGAAATATAATAGAGCAAGATGTTAACAACATACCAGCCATTGGTGCGCGAGCCAAGAGGATTACCGTTAGCCACTTGTGGCCGGGGCATCGATTCCAGTACACTACAGCTGAAATGGTAGAAAGAATGCTGACAAAAAGGCTCTTGAAAATTAAAAAGAGCTGCAGACGGAAGACGAAGGTTTGATTCCCTTCAGTAGAGTTTCCGTCAATCAAGGAGGGCATCTTCAGCGAGCTACAGGGCAGCCTGCACGATACACATCTTTCTCTTCACAAACACATTGAAATCATTGGAATGGTTTTCTTGTAATTACAAAAGGGAACAGTTTGAGGGAAGCGGATCCAGAAGAAAGGTTCGATAATAACAGTAGGTTACTAAGGAACCATGTGCCTGCTGGTAGGTACGCTAAGTAACGTACTCGTAAAACGTTTATACGAATTCCAGCCATTCGTGGCCCGAGGCATCATAAATCTTGCAGATTTTCCGATCCACCAGAACACCACACTGTTTTAATCACCAGCCACATTTTTAGCCATCTCTACAAAAACAAACACTTACAATTCCAAGCTCCATATTGCAAAGTGGTTTTGTTTTCACATAACATAAAAGTTCCCACGAGAATAATTTAGGGCGAATGAACGCAGGAGCATCGGTCTAATTGCTCTTGAAACCCAAGGACTTAATGGGACGATCAAGATTAGAAGAAAAATATGTGAACTCTCTCGGTGCCTCGATGACGCTGTTCGATAATTATTTCTAAAACTGTCGACCTTGTTCAAGCTTCAAATATGTTGTTCTCGCCATAAATACCCATTTGAGAGCAATCATGTAATCTCCCAAGTGCAAACTCTTTATAGAAACCTGTTGCAATTGTGAATCAAAGTGCAAATCATCAAATTTACTCGTAAATAGCAAATGGAAAATATCGGCGTACCCCTCGCCTGCATCTTAATTCCTCAGGATCCGTCGGCTGATTCCAAATGAAAGGGTCGAGTCATCTCAGACACTCGGCAAAAATCATGACATCCGCTGCCCAAACTGATTTCGAGAAGGAAACAGTTCAAGTTCGATTGAATCTGAAAGGTCGCTGTTAGTAGGTAGGGGGGTACCTTGACGAGACCGACGAGATGAAAACACCTTGATGGCACAAGGCAAATCGGAAGAGCCTCAGAGGTTTAAAACTCTTGATCAAGTCGTTCATTCGTTCGTAAAATGGTTTCATTCCTGCCTCATGAATCAGCAATGAGTGAATGATGAGGAACAAACGTAAATAACCCTCAACTCAGCGATATAGGTAACACGCATACTGTTCCGAGAAGATAAACCTTAGCAGTAAGGTCTTCCCTAAATTGGAGTAAAGGCCGCTTACTGATTTTCGCCGTATTCAGATCAATATCATTGTGCATAGGTAGAAACCGACCCAAAAGACGGAATGAAATAATTCTTATCCAAAAACGCGCTTTCTTCTCGGTTAGAAACGCAATGCTTTCAACAGATTCGAAAAGCGGCGGATGTTCCTATCAAGGATGTTGATTAGATCTGGCACGACTTAGCGACTACGCGGGCTGCCGAGTGGAGGATGAGGATACGTTACGCCCGTTACCGGTGCTTTTATAACGAAAGCCAACTTATTCAAGTTTCCCACATTTTGCCATAATTTCCATCTGGGAACGGCTCTTTCGATGAAATCATCAAGAGTACCTGGATAATTCCGATCTTGGCAAGCTCAATTGAGGAGACTAATATTTTTTCACGTGGTAATTTATTGTATTTTATTTCTTTATTTTTCTTACAGATAGAGATGACATGGACCGAACAAATCTCCTCGACGAATACCTCCTCAGCTTCCTGCGAGTCTGTAAATTTTACCAAGAAAGTGCGATGAAAAAAGTGAGTGGTCTGATAATTTGTTTTTGGGGGAAACTTGCGAATTTCGTGCTACGTATGGTACATCGATTATCGGCATCAATTTGAGTTCTTTTTAAGGAGGCAAACAATTATATTTCTCCTTCAAAATTAATGGAAAAAATTTCCTATGGTAGGGGGGTCGGGTATGATTTCCTATTTTAAATTTTCTAAATTTACTGAGGATAGAACTACGCATGGACAGCAAACCCAAGTTTATTCTACCGCCCACGGTCTTATTTTCTGGTCTTATTTGGCCGGTCGTTCAGCGAGTGAGAGCAACAAACCGCATTCTGACGGCCTTGGCCCAATCTGCGTTCTCCGCCTTGAACTTCTTCTTTTTTGCTGCGTTCTGTGTACAAACATTGGAAGGTCGCTGATAGGGAACCTTGAATCCCGCCCGGGATCTGATGAGCCAATTGAATTATCTAACTGGGTAGTACTTAGGCAAGCAGTTCGTAAACAAGGGCAACATGAAAAAAGATGGGGCCTACCGACCATTAATGGACTGCCAGACATAAGTGGAACTCCTGCAACTACTTTTTTAAATAATTTTTACTCTATTTTTTTCTCAATCATCAATATTTACAATTTTCTCATTATCTTGTTTTATTGACACCATTATTATTAAATCAAAATTGACCAAACACTAGCATGATTGTAATAACATGCAACAGTGAACCTCATCAACATGATCTTCAATAGATCTCCAACGATAAACATCATATTGATGAGAGTTGATAACAGATTAATGTAGATCGAGCATTCTGACGACAAAATGACATGTGGTTTCAAGCGATTGTTGATCGTTTTTTGGTTGGTTATTCCTTGAATAATCAACCTATGTTTTCATGATAATGGTCAACCTCTCCGATTCGGCTCAAAATTTTTTTCTGGACGTTTCATGATGTCCTGATCAAAAAAGGTCAATGTCCGTCCGCCGTCCGCCGTCCGCCGTACGCCGTCCGCCGTACGCCGTCCATTGTCCACGCCGTTTTTGGTAGTAGAAAATGTTCTAAAAATCTGAAATTTGGGTCAGGGGTCTGTTCCCAGCCGAGATGGGTCCTCGAAACTTTTCAGCCCGACCGGACCAAATTTGGAGGGGGTAGGGGTCAAAATGTGTTTTTTGAAAAATGGATTTTCGAGATTTTGGGTGATTTAGGCGAGTGGGGTGTCATTTTCCACTAAATTTTGGACGCTGAATCCAATAAAATGGGTCCCAGAACAATTGGCACCCACTGGAAGAAGTAATGGGTCAAATTGGGTATTTATTACCCATGTGGGTGACTTCAGCCGAATAGACAGACAAAACACATCGTCATATCCTGTTGTTTATAACCAGCTGTTAAACTTAGCAACCAATTTTGAGCAGTTGCCTACAATTCTTTTTACTGTCCGAGCTTTTTATTCGTACCATTCAATTCAATTTAATACAATTATTATAGCCTTCTAAATTACCTACGTTTTCTCAATATTATATTAGTAAATTAGTGTCGTAGTGCCCCATAGATACACCCATCTTGAATATGTGTTTTCGGGATTTCTGCTACCTAGGCGAGTAGGGTGTCATTTTCCACTAAATTTTGGACGCTGAATCCAATTAAATGGGTCCCAGAACGATTGGCACCCACTGAAAGAGGTTGTGGGTCAAAATGGGTACCTATCTACCCATTTCGAAAGTGTGTTTTCGGCATTACTGGTACCTAGGCGTGTGGGGTATCATATTCCTTTAAATTTTGGACCCTGAATTGATTGGAATGGGTCTGGGACCCGCCACACCAACTGTTTCCCCCATTCGAGGAATAATCAACCCGTGTGTAAGAATTTGCAGATTTTTTTCTCGTTACAGTTGCACACATCACTTGTATTCAAGGAGAAATACCCGAAGTACTGCGATAATTTACGGCCGCTCGAAGAGAAAAATGTTTTCATCCACAACATATTCACGATATTGCCCAGTAGAGATCAATATGGAAGGCGGATGCTGTTGATAGAAGCTGGAAGTGAGTTTTGGTTGTAATTTTACAAAACAAGAGTTGGAAAAAAAGCTGGACATTTCCAACAAGAAGATAGAAAATCATCTGTATTGTTCTGAAGAGTTACTCAGCGCAGGTGGGATACAAGCCGTAGTGATACAAGCGGCCTTTTGCTATGATCGGGGGGGGGGGGGGGGGCTTCTACGATAAACTAAAAATCCAGAGGGGATGGTAACATGAACAGACACCAGGGAAACAGGGAATTACTTGGTATTGGAGTTACAATTGTGGGCCAACAACCTTCCTCTAAATCTCCAACAGCGAGAAAATTACTGCTAGTGTTTAATAAAACCAAGTAGTACTTTAAAAACTAATGGTTGTTAGCCCATCATCCGTAAACTGTTTCGCGTCAAACTGACGCAACTTGATCAAATCGACCCCTTACAGACAGATGGAACCCGAAGCAAGTCAGCCTGACGGAAATAGTTCGAGGGGTGATGATCGTGTTGGAAGCTGCACTTCTAGAGCACCGTACTCAAATTTGCGGTGCCACCATTATAATCGACGTTGAAGGACTGTCCATGTCTCACATTTGGCAGTTTTCACCAGGGTTTGCCAAGATGCTTCTCGAATGGGTCCAGGTGAGGTTTCTTTGAACTATGCAAAGCGATAACGCAGCGACCCGAAAAAATAGGATACTCAAGAAATGATATATTGTTTGCTTATGCTTATGAAAGCTACCTTCGTTGCAGCAAGCGGTTCCATGTCGAGTGAAAGCCGTTCACATTGTTAACCAACCGTACATCTTCAACATGCTGTTCAATATTTTCAAACCTTTTATAGGTGAAAAACTCAGAAACAGGGTGAGCAAAAAATTATCAATATACTTTCTACTATACATACACGTTCTCTAGCAAGAACTAGCCTTTTGTAATGATTTTGATTTTCAATTAGAGGGACTTTAGAGACCATATCTGTGTCTATAAGAATACATCCAAAGATGAGCAACTTTTAAATGTGTTATATTCAATTCCGGAGTGTTAACCATGAATTGCAGATATATTTCCACGGAACGGACAGGTCGTCGCTCACTGAGCACATTAAACCCAAGTTCCTTCCAACGCAGTATGGAGGCGAAATGGAACTGGAAACCATCTACGGAGAGAACCTCCATTCCGTCCTATGCCGCTACAACGACGAATTTGAAAGTGAGCGAAACCCATCTCTTTGATGTATATGTTTTTTATGACAACGAGAAAAGTTATTCAGAGTGCTGATGAAAACACTCTCATTGTAGAAAGACTAGTGCTCAATTTACCTGTCCTTTTACAGTCGTGAATAACAGAAGATTGAAAAAGAAGAATGGCAAGAAGTGACGAACAAGGTGACCACACCGCAATGTGACAAAAGGGTGGAAGAGTAATAGGAAGAAGAGTGGCATCTATCGAAAATCACCAATGAGCAACTAGGCTAGGGACAGACTGAATCAATCAGTTTATTACAATTACAATAATGTTTTTAATCCTAATTTACCATTGGCAAGTGATTTACGTCCCAGTCAACGCGAATGCTTATGACTCAATGATGGAAGACTCTCTTTTTACAAATCTTGTACCTACTCATATGTAAGAACTAACTTAGATGGAGACTAGCGACTCAAACGATAGCAAGTAGGTATTGTACGACTCATGGGAGTGCTGATTTTGAACGGATTTGACTGGATCTGTCGCCTATAGCTCGCGTTTCTGTAATTGGACTTTCGACAATTTGATCCTCCCTAAAATGTTACGGGGAAATTCAATGTGTAAATCCAACCGTAGATAGCAAAAGTTAGGTTATTTATTGCAAGATTATAATGTTTTCGGAAATAGATTAAACGGTTTGGAAATCTAGGAGCGAATATTGTAAAATAATGAATGTATATTGAACAAAAATACATTTTCACGGACCTCATGAACCAACAGAAAGCATACGACAGCAAAATTGCCCAGAAATTCGTCTAGGTCCAAACCAATGTGAGGGCTGCCATCAGAGGTGGCCCAACAACAGAAGCCATTGCTGTTATACAGTAAAAAGGTAATGTGCCCTTTTACAATCAATATTGTACAAATATAGGAGGTCCAGCTGTTAAGTTAAGCTATTTCTTGGTTGTACTATTATATCTCTACTTGATTTTCAATGTAGAATGCGGAGGGAAAGGTTGTTAGGGCATATATTTATAGTCATGCGTGATTGGTGGGAATCAACTTATGAAACATTGCCATTGACAAACAAGAAGAAGATACACAAATGAGTGAGGACTCAAGTAATGTAAAATTATAAGCAACTATCTATTTAATGTGTCTGTATACCATTACAATGGCGAATGAGCCATATATGACTAGTCTATAAAACGAGATATTCTTCAATATCAACAAGAGTATAAGTTTTTGAATTGAAATCCATGTTCAATGTCTATTCCTCTTATATTCCTTCTTATACCATATTATTCATCCATAGAACAAAGGACAAGACTCCCTCATTCATACAGTCTCAAGATCAAAATTTATTACATTACACCAATTTCATAAAACTTGAATCATTTGACTTGAAAATGGAGTCTGTTATGCTGGTGTATACTTTGGAGTCTTCATTGCAAACACAGTCTCGACCTCCGATCGATAATTGAAATGATTCATGCCATTAGAATACGAATTTACGTTAAAAATACAATTTAATTCTCTATATGAATCTCTAAATAAAATAGTTTTTAAAGAGTTATGGGTCCAATTGGGTATGTATCTACCCATTTTGTATGTGTTAGGATTTCAGGTGCCTAGGCGTGTGTGGTATCATATTCCACTAAATTTTGGACCCTGAATCAATTGGAGTGGGTCTGGGACCCGCCACACCCACTGTTTCCCCCATTCGAGGAATAACCAACCCGTGTGCAATAATTTGCAGGGTTTTTTAAGGATAACTACGTCTCAACAATGGAACCATTTGCTAAGAGCAAAAAGTTTCCAAATCAAATTAAATTTTTTCCAACCGAAAGAAAGCTTTTCTAAATCAAATAAAACCATTGTGAAAATATAAACCGAATTCCAATTTTGAATATTCAGCAAGTTTGAGAAGAATGTTTGACATTGCAGTTTCATCAGTTCTCAACAGAACCACCAACTTATATGGCTGTCCTATTCTGGCAAAATCCAGTTTTGTGGAATAGAGCATCCAGCACGAAATCCCAGCGTGAAAACATTTCAGATCGATAATCATTTCCTTGACGGAAATATGCAAGAAAATTACACTTTCTAGAAAAATTCAATAAGGAGCGAGATTTATGCGATTTTATTCTCTCAAAACCAGAAAATCTATACGTATCAGTTGTACACTGAACTGCAGCAGGTTTCTTCGGTTGTGAATGTTGAAATAAGCCAGTCATGTTTTATTTATTTATTTTATTTTATTTTTTTTTTATTTAACAATGTTGGGTGTGAACAGGCACTTGTTCTGCTCTCAATCAAATGGTTGATTTAACAACTGCTGCTGTGAGTTGTAGTTTTGCACTCATCAAAAGAGTGTGGGTAACTTTTGCCATACTTGGCTATGAGCGCAACTCTAATTAGTAGCTCCCACTAATTATAGAGCCCCAGTCAACAGACAGGCTGAATCACAGAATAGAAAAGTATTGGGCAGAATATCCTGTGAAACACAGAAACAAGAAACCCCAAATTTTGCCATCACCCTGCGCAAGTTAGATAAACTCAGTGTTGACAACAATATTAACAGAAAAATAACTGTTACTGAAAGTGTCGTCAACAATGTTTATACTATTTTATACTATTTGTGAGAGAAATTTTGTTGCCAATATTTTTCGTGTGCAGTAAAAATATTATAACCTATTTCACTCGCCCGATGTTGATAAAACCGTTCTCAACAACGTTGCGTTTGGTGTGAGAGGAAAAACATTTCAGTGGACATGTTGTCCGGTCTGTAGTAGCGACCTTTGGCGACGTTCCAAAACTCCAGTTTTCGAAGTAGAAGAAGAGAAGGCTTCATTTAGGTTTTCATTGCAGGTGCAGGCCGATTATCTTCACCTTCTTTCAGCATCAGCACTCGCGTATTTTGTGGTCCAGCACAACAGCTGACGAAGGCTGACGGGCTGACCCGGGTACCATAATCAAAATTATTTTACGTTAAATTTGGCTGAATTTGGGTAGTTTTCAGTGATCGTTGTTTGTTTAGATTCTAAATTCATCCAAGTTCTTCTTGCGACTTTTCAAGAGCAGTGTATTATTCGGGTCGATGGCTCATGCTCACGCTCAGTAAAGTTTTGAACGTGAATCGTGGCATATAATTTCTGACAAGCATGTTCAAAGGGTTGGTAAGTACATTCTGTCATAATTTCCTAGTTTTGAGTCCACACCTTCGTCATAAGCCCCTTGAAACCCTGAATTTTGCTTCCCACTTCGCCCCATCTAATCAATCTCACATAATTTATTGCAGATCGTGTTCGGCACGGGGGTGTACACCGGTGTTTACATAGCTCAGAACTATGAGGTGAGTCTGGTGCTGTCGATGAAAATTTCTGATTTTAACAGTTGGAGTGAGTCAACCTTCAGTTTTTCTTTGGTGTCGTACGAGAGCAACCTCCGCGATTGACATATTTCATCAACGATTCATTACAAGTCGGTTACCACCTCGGAATTCCGTTTTTAGCGTAATAGAAGTTGTCGCCTACATGTTTTCTTCCCCTACCACCGAATAGTCCCATCCATGCAACTCCTTGCAACTAATACGACTATTTAATTTACAATTTGTGACCACTTGGGAATTTAGAAAAGAATTTTTAATGATATGTTTGAATTATTGATGATCAGACAAGCGCATCAGTTCTAATCTAGATATCATGGGACATTTAATTGCCCCAAAGGGTCCATAATTTCTTATTTAGATAATTCGTTCCGTCTCAGTGTCTGCGTTCTTTGAGGAACCTTCTGCTACACGTCAAGCCAGCTTCCCATCCCACTTATGTGAGAGATTTCCTGCTTTTTCCACCTTCTAGGTCCCGCCTGTCTATCCTTTGAGTAAACTGTGGTCGAGTTTCAAAGAATACGCTGATCAGTTCAAAAAATCATGACTCGACACCTAAACCCTTTCCCACTCAGAAGACTTCCATAACGATATCCTTACCATCAACTGATTCCATCCTCCCATTGTAAGTCATCACATGATACCTACTGTTCAGCCTGGTTTTCAGGATATATTGTTTGCTTACATCCGTGTTTTCTTTTATTTTCAGATTAAAAAAGTTGAAGACCCTGCCACAATTGCTAATAGGCTTGTCAAATTCCTTGACGAAAAAGCGAAAGAAGCAGATAAGAAATAGCACTCACACGCCACCTTACCTTAAACATGCTTTCCTCTCAATGTAACTGCAGTAGTACCTTCACTGTCATACGATCACTAAATTACAATACGTACTAAATTATCGCGGCTGGTTTCGATAAATTTATTTATTTAATTAGAACACTCCATGTTGTTTCCGAAATCTCGATCGTCTTGTAGATAAGGTAGAATGGTTTTGATCTGAATTAATTATAACATCATCATCGGGATACGATGATTAGTTTCCTGGAATGTGTCCGTTTTGTTAGGCTAGATGAGCTTATTCGTCCATCTTCTGACGTCAGATACTCTTCATTTGGCAGTTTTCGAATGAAGGGATTATTACTGCTACCTGTAGTTGAGGCGTGCTTTGAAATCAAATCCTAAGAAAATTGTCTTATTCAACTCTTTCGACGCCAGTAGACGCACGAGTTCCGAAATTTCACTAGGCAAAAAATTTCATATTTCTCAAAAGGGTTGGGTAGACATTTTTCCTTCCTTCGGTTGCTTCCTTACTGATTAGGCAATCTGACACTTTTCCATCTGACCGTTCCCTATAAATTTATAACCGTTTCACCCCACGAAATAAAAATGTTGAATTATTACATTCAGTATATTTTTCTTACCTCATTCTACGTTACACAAAGGTAAAGGAATCAGAACAAAATCGTATTTGATACTATTTTAATTGACAAAGTTCACTGAAGGTACACATTGTACGTCGTAAGCAAATCCTCGACAAATCATCTCGACCCGTTACATTGTCTGAAAGGATCTTCGTAGTCTACTGGATTGCACAACGATTTACATGGCCAGTGGAGGAGGTTGAGAATTAAGGAAAGCGAACTTATGTGAGTTGAACTATAGTAGAGGAGTTATGCATCTGTTCACGTATAAATCTAGGACTGAAATACAATTTTGGCCAGGAAAAGCAAATATGTATGTAAATTCTTATACTGTTACGTTCAGTGTCAACCTCAGCAACTGGTGAAGGTTGGACTCATTTGCCGCTTGTGTCTTACTATAAAACTACATAACCACCAAAGTGAAGATGATGGTGGTATTACCAGTGCACCAACAGTTTATTACTAATTAACTAGGTAAGCTGAGTCAGACTATGAGCCTAACTCTGTTATTTTCGTCGTAGGACGAATGAGCGCTGATTAACTCTGACATAATCAATTCATTTTCATCTTATTCATTATTATATGTACTTTTCCAGTTTTGTGATGAGTCTTCCTAAGGCCTACCACTTCGGTCAAAGTACAAACGAGCATTAGTTTCAACAAACTAGTCTATCACGGCGTAAATAGACGGGTGGAAGAACCAACTAAGTTACCATAGTTTACTGATTGATACCCTTCCAAACGTGTCGATTTCTCGAATTGTTTAAATTAATTTCAAACTAGTGGCCCGACGAACAAACGAGTATTAATGGATCTAGGTAGCACCAAGGAAAGTACCCGTCGATTTTATCCTTGCTCCACCAAGTTGTTACACTACCACTTGCTTGAATGGACAGTTTTACAAAGTTGGAAGAAGTACATTGTCATCGATTGGATGAGTATCTAATTTACGGGAAAATACAAGCAATAGGTACCCTCGGCGATGTTACTAAAAATATTAGTACTGTGTCAAAATTAAATTGTTATGTATTAAAAATTTTAGTTTAACAATCCCTAAACGAAGTAGATAACAATAATTATTTTATTTCCTTATTTTAATTACTAATAAATCAGTAATTTATTCAATAGTAGGAGGATTACGATGATAGTCCTCACCTTGAAAAAAGGTACTATAAATGATGGCAAGCAGCGGTTTCGCTTGAGCAAACGATTTAAGGGAGGGCAGTTGGATGGCAAAGTTGAACGAAGTAGCTCGAAATTAAGTTAAAGGGGGTAATTGTTTTTGTGGGCGAGAACAGGGTTTTAGGCTTCCTGGCTGGACCCAGGATAGGCCGAGGGGACGTCCACCTACTCCTTGCAGTTGGGTCTTCTGCTGATTTTTCCTGTCCTGTAAAAAGTCAACCAGAATTATAAAATCTTTTTTTAATTTCCAATTATTATTACTACCCTAAAGGAATGCAAGCTTACCCTTTTTTCACGACATTTTGACTGAACCAATTTGTATTAGAGTAGAAGAATGACTATCAGTGATATTGAAATTATTTCATGGTGATAATAAGACTCCACGTGGTAAAATGAGTACAAAGTTAACCCACCCCAGTGAGGACCTACAACGGGAAAGGGAAGAAACACGACTAGGAATAGAATTAACTTTAGTCCACCATTGGGGACTTCGTGTGTCAGACATTGTTCCAGTGAGTGAAAACTACAGTCAACTGGGAAATCACCACAACCAAAAGTCGTGCCAGCAACGGTGCTCGAATCTCGAACACCGGACATTCTACGGACATTTGCGGATTAAACGTTGGTAGTCTAAAAAAATTAGTAAAGGAAAATGACATTTTACATTCACAGGACAAATTGATCGTTTTGGCCCGCCTAATATAAGAAAAATTGCATGTACCCATAGTAAATAGCTGTATTATTCACTATTTGCGACAGTCCTTAATCCCAGAGAATATATGAGTATCAGCCCAAGAACTAACCATGGTCAGCAGTAAATACGTTTTTGGATGTAAGGATCTGTCGCTGATGTTGAGGATTATACCTATTGACAATGGAAATAACACAAATTACTGCATAGTAATTGGGCCAGAACCGTAAATTCGTCCCGCGAAGGTCCGCGTATTCGTCTCATTCTCGGAATTTCCATCTGTATCGAATCCGTAGATGTCCGTAGAGTCCGTCATAGGTCTACAACAAGAACTCGGCGGTTTAACGTTGGATACGTGATTAGCTTTTCAAAGTCGCATTTTTTGTGTCACCTGGTACCTATATTTTCTAAGTTTTCAAAGAAGTTCCAGTGTATGAGTCTAGCTTTTGTCTGAAGTTGGTAGTTTTCAGGCATTTTGAGGTAGTTTGAGGGATCAGTTTCAACATTAGTTAGTTTGCAAGCTTAGTGGAACACGGTGGTGTTTTTGTAGTTTTATACGAAAGTTTCTCTTTTAGACCAGAAGCACGTGTGACGATTAGAATTCAGCAAACAAACTCAGGTAGTTACCTAAAACTAGATTCAACAGGTGGTACCTACGCACGACTCGGATGAGTTTCTCGATAAATTCTGATAACGAGTGATTTCACAAGACGTAGCGAAGAGATTGGAAACGAATTGAAAACTCATTTTCTCCCGTCTTCTCAAGTCGCGAGCTTATTAATTGATTGATTTGATTGGTAATTAATTCAGTACTGTTGACAGCTTAATTGGTTACAGAAAATGGACTCTATGAGAACTCCCACAAGACAGTCGTCCGCCTATCTGCCGGGATTCCTCCTCGGTGAAACTGAACCACTCGGATTTCCTGATTCGTCGCGCGTCATGAATGCTGGAACCACGTCGCCCAAAGACGTTGAAATGACAGGACCGACGAGCCCTCAGACCCCAGCACCCGCTCGCACACCACCAAGTTACGGAAGGTGATACAACTGATTTGTTGAAAAACAGAGGGAATCGTTAACCTTGACAGTTCGGTGAAGTCTGAAGTGAATCCTCTATTGCTGGAGAGTCGTGTTCTCATAAGAGGAAACCTAGATTCGCTTGTTGAATTTGAGCCCTCATTGTACCGAAATCTGTGACTCGACAAGCGAAAAGTAAATGAGATTTTATCGTCATAACTAATCCATGTATCTCTAAATGCGCAGACTCATTCTCCCATTTCAGAGAATTTTCTGAAATGCTTGTGAAAAGGAAGGAGACGCAGCTAATTGATACTATGGACTAAATGTGTGGGCCTGTTTGGCCATATACTAGTGGAAACACCCGTCTGCCCTAATATCTTAGGAACCAAGTACGTTAGGCCGGAATAGCTATATAAGACCAGAAATATAACTGCTACCAGACAAAATCTAACGTAGCAGAAGAGTGCGGCGACACCACTAACTAAAAATCTTCGCTAGCTGTTTATTCACTATAAAATATTTTAGCCTGCTTTCCTGTGCCTTCTAAATCATTCGTGAAAGAGTGCAACCCCCTAATTTACCTTACGCTCGGAACCTTTAATGGAAAATTGTATGATAGATTTGTGCACTTGACTTTTTTAGTCATCTATTGCTGAATTATGAGAGTAGGGAGAAATTTGTCCACATATTCTTAACATTCGTGGCCAGAAGCGTCAGGGATAATTGATAAGGACCGTGGTTTTCCGACCTATTGGAACAATTAAGATTTGTTACCAACCATGGATTTCTTGCAAGAGTGTATGAACGTTCCTGCCAAATTCAAGAAATGTATCGATATTGGAGTGACTCCTCAAATAACTACACTGTCAAATTTGTTTTAGAAACTCGAGGCCCGCGGTCAGCGGTCCACCTCTCGTCTCACTATATGACGAACTAGACGTTTCCATTTCTGACACGAAAGAAAATCACCCTGTCAACAAGTAAGTAAAGATGTCCCGAAGAATTCTAATCAATCGCATAAATATGGTTTTGGTTCGGAACTCGTTAGAAATTGGTTTATGAACAAAATGGATTGTTTGCAGGTCAGAGATTGCACAGCACAGTTTAAGCGAAAACACAGAAGGGCACTGGGTATTAATATACGGATTTCCGCCTTCAGCCAGCGCGCATGTTTTGTCTCTCTTCTCTCAGGTAACGAGGCAAAAAGTTGTTCTCACACTGGTATACATTGAAATTATATTGCGTTTAATTATGGTTGCGTCATTCGAAAGCGCGCCCCTTTCTTCCTTGACGAATCGCTGGGGGCCGGAATATTATTTGATAACGATTGACCATCAATGTTGTGCATTATTTATAGATTGGAACAGTCGTAGAACACTCTTTTCCAACATCAGGTAACTGGATGTTTGTCAAGTACCCGACTAGAAGTGACGCAAGGAAAGCACTGTCTTACGATTCTCGAGTCATCAACGGACACATAATGATTGGCGTGCGCGAAGGAAAAAACGTTGTGAGTTGTGTTCGACTTAAATCTTGGGCGTTCGAGCGACTTTAAATCTCTAATTCATCAACGATCTTATTAATTTTTGTCAATCTTTCTTTGAACAGAATCAAATGAGAGCAGCGTACCCGTCAACGCCTACTCTACATAATTCGTCATTACTAAATAGAACCACCGGCTCCCCTTCAGGAATTATCTCACCAAAAATAAGGAACCTAGGAACACCAAAGCGAAGTCTTCCCGTAAGTATTTGATGGAATAGTTATTAGTGCCCTATGACAGCTATGGGCGCTGCAATGACATCTTCCCTGTAGCTGCGTTTCAATGATATACCCTTGACTAAGCTTTCCATTGAATGCTCTATCCTCTCCCTGATCATGCTGTCCGTTCAAGAACACTTACCAGAACAACAAGAGCTCATTCCCCCCTTACGCAAGAAAGAGCAGCGGAAGACCCTGTTCTGAGGGTTCCATGTTGAGGTTCTAAAGCCTGGTAATGGTTTGCAAGAACTTTTACGTCACCATAAACGACATTCTGTGTTTCAGGTTCAGCCAGCTCTTGATACATCAACCTCTGCTACCTCATCTCCGAGTGTAGTTAGTAAAGCGATGGACTTGATATTTGGAGGATGGTGAATTGCTCTCACTTGCATCACTTTGAAAACGACTATTGTGTGACTGAACGCCACTCGATTGTGTTCTAAGGGCTACATCGCTTACGGCCGATTTTTATACGACTAATATAATGTAACATTGATAATCACCACATTGTGTAAATTATTAAACGCAATCTACTATTCTTTGTTTCGGAAGCCTCTGTTTGTTTCCATTCATTCCAACATGGTTTATGATCAAACGAAATAGAGCTAATAAAAAATCAACTTTTGTATTTTCTACCCCCTTTTTTAAATTTGAAAACTGGCAAAAACTGTCAAACCAACCGAAAAAGAAAACCTACGGTAGAAACCAGTTTAAGGGGCTTGCGCAATGAATCTGGTATTAGAAGTTAACAGTGGGGAGTGTTCTGTACATCTACAGATCTTCGTCCCAAAAAGAAGGAATCTAGGAAAAAGCTCATCACATTTCTCAAGCAAGAACGTAGAGTATACTTACAAGAGCCTAACCGTTAGTCGAATTTGAGAGCTAAGATCAACAGGCAACTGTTATGAGCAGGAATTAGGGATGACATGGGTGCAGCAAGCAGCCTCAAGTTATCAAGAATAATCTGCTATTAAAAGACCAGTGAGGTGAACCCTGGTATTCTATCTAGCTTACTTTGGAGGAGCAGCGTTTTCTCCACCAGCTACGGTTTAAACCAGGATTACCATTTCCTACGTTACCTCCTAATTGTATGTACCAATTCCAACCTGACAATGGTCAGTTCTGCAAGGAGACACCCTGGCGCTTAATCGCAGGGCTGAAGTTAGTTAATACCAAGGTCCTCTCAACTAAAGGTGGGCTCTACACCTTACTCACAGATCCTTCTGAGATTTAGGCTTGGCGAGGTAGGTATTTTCCAAAACCATAATAACAGGCACGTATGTGTTTCTGGGTTCTCACATTAACTTTTAACTTTTCTGTCAGTAGTTGACGAAAAAAAACCAATATCCTTTTTTAAGGTTTGGGTGTGTGTAGAAATTCACTAGTGCACACTCACCGCCGGAGTCAGCAGAGAAGTTTTTGCGTCAGCATGGACGGATTCATTGAAGTCGGAGAATCTGATAAAATGGGCGTCGCTGATATCGTGGTACGCCGGCTGAGAGGCAAATGATGCGCTGAGCTCTGCACAATGTTTCGCCTTCAGACCAAATCCTTCCTGGTCGGTATCATACCTGAGTGTAACCAACAAATAAATTTAAAAAATGGCATTGTACGTTTCAAATGATTATGATTGATTGATTGATTGAGCAGTCCTCGACTGTTTCGACTACTGCGTGATGAATTTACGAAATAAGGAAGCAAAATTATGACGGAAATTTCAAGTGTGGTCAATCGTAGTAAATTAGATTAGATGCGTACAATTTATTGGGGAGCAATAGAAACATGATTCATTTGAATGCAATCGTGGTCAGCTCTCAATCTCTCACTATGTAAAAAAATTCTCATTTCGGTACCTGATCACGAAGAAAAACAGTGAAAAGACTTACAAAGACGCTGCCTCTTGGTTAAGGGGACTTTTAGTGCTTATTTGTTGAAATATCGAGTGGATGTATTCCAGCACCTGAAACAAAAACGAAAAATGAATTTTATAAAACCGTTGGACCTTGGTTATGTTTGATGTTATTTATTATTATTTATTTAGTAGTTGTTGAGGACATGCAAACATGACAGGAACAAAAGTTTGTGACTACGAACAATGAGACTTAGACTACTTATTGCTAGGCATAGGCTTACACCCGTGCCACCCAGCTGTCGGTACTAGAGATCACAAATACTGAAGTGTTATTATTACATTATAACATACTAATAAACCAAAAAACTATAAACTACATGCTAGGAATAATAATTGTCACTAGCGATCACTCCTTCACTACCCTCGATACCCAGATTCATGAGCCAACTGATTATTCTCCTCTTGTATATACTGCGGGACACCAATTTCGGGAACTTTAGGTTAGAAGCTACTACGCGATGCAAGATATAAATAATATAGTGTGGACTTCTCGTTGTCAGAGTCAAGTTTGGTCTTGGGTTAACCACATTCTCATGTATTCTATATCTTGTGGAATGATGGTGAGAGTTGAGGCCATCATCAATTAATGAGGGGTCTCTGTGGTACGACAGGAGCAGCCCTTTAATAAATAGTTGTCGTGGTGACAGGACTCGAAAAGCGTTATATGCTCTAACTGTTGGGTACTCATACCGCTTCTTCAATATAATTTTTATGAGCATGCGTTGCACAACATTAATCTTCTCCAAGTGTGAGGGATAGGTACCTCCCCATGCTACAATGCCGTATTGGATGACCGACTGAACCAGGGAGGTGTAGATCAGGCGCAGTTCGTCAGTCTGGAGATATTTTCTGATATAGTAGAAGACATGGAGAAATCTCCTGGGTTTATTTTGCAAGAATTCGATGTACTCACACCAACTCAGCTTTTCATCGATTTTGACACCTAAATATTGGTAGGAACCCACTCTCTCAAGGAGATCACAACCACATTTGGCATTAGAAAAAAAAACAGCGATAATCCGGCTAAATCACGTTGAGGCTGACCTGCCATATCCTATTAGCAGCTTGAGACCAACGAGGGAACACGTCTTGCACGTTCAACTCATTAGTGACAGGATTGACAGCAGGATGGTAAAGATTTGGGTCCATTATAACCTTCTGAAAAAAAATCATTCACGGACGAGCATATAAAATAGGTTGAGTAGGTTTCAAAAATATGAGGAAAAACAAGATAGAAAGAATTACAACTCACCGGAGGTAGAGAGTTGGGGAAGTCTTCGGGAATCTCAAGCGTAAAGCGAAATACGCCACCTTTGTACGGCCCATTATGAACAAACAGCACCCCATACCAAACTAGAAAGTGAATAAAAACTTAGCGAAGGGCACAGTCACCAAAATTGTGAGATGGATTCAGGAACGAATTCCAAAATTAAGTTCCGAAATTGAATTCCACACTCCAAGGCCCTAAAACACCTCGAAAATCCTAATTTTCACCCGTATCTCACCTCCCTTTGCGACCATCGGTTTCAAAACGAGTAAGGCACAAATAGTGACACAAACCCGTAGGGACACAAACCCCAATGAGAACCGTACCCTGCAATAAGTTAGTCCACAACCTAAAAACCCTCATAAGGGGACTAGGGCTGTTTGTGGACTAAAGAATGAGACACCTTGAGAAGCACAACAAGCCACCAGGCTTCCGCGCTTGGGGCCCCCCATAACCCCTCCTCTAGGTGCCTTTTTACCATTTACCATTTAAGGCACAAATAGAGTCATGCATTGTTTTAGATTTGTCCACATGGCTTTTTCAACCCAAGCAGCAGCAGACGAATTATGTTGAAAAGTTTCGATCGTGCTTTTGTTGGCACTGAAATTGTGTCAGTAACACGGTTGCAAGCCCCACTTGCCATGTGGGAGGGAATTGTTGAAATCTTACTGAGACGTCATACTCTCGAAATATCAACGCATGTTGGAATGTCATAAAACAAATGTTTAAAAAAATAGGTTTGCAAGTAAAGTTAGCTGTAACATTCGGTAGAAATAACACATGGTGAAACTCACTTAAACAAGAATCGGCTGATGGTATGACGTACAGACCTGGGATCGGCCGGTCACACAACGTTTTGCTAAAACAGATATTTGAAAGTAGATTAAGCTGAGCTGGCGATTTTAGTAATTGTGTCAAATGAAGAATGAATCAACATTGATGCTATTCATCCAAAAACAACTTGAGACTCACAACCCCAAATGACTGTCCACACTCAGGTTTTCACCTATACATGTACACACCAGCTATCATAAATTGAAAGGATCATTTAGAAGAGAGGAACTTACTATTCAAATATAATCGAATATTCTCTAAAATATTCCGCGTATTCATCGTCCCCGAACTTGGTCTTTGGTCTGTCCAACATCTTGGCGGACTTTCCCAGCAGGGAGTCATGGCCTAGGCAGAAGCAACGAGTAATTTGGGAACACTTTTACGTACGAGGTATAAAATACTACGCCTCATAAAATACTCAGTATTGTCTTACCAACGAGCGAATGGAGGACTTTACGTATTGAGCCATGCCGTTGGAATCCGTCGACGTTGTCTGGCTCATGCGTCTACAAACAAAATGGGCAAATTATACCAACTTTCCTAGGCTCCTACGTCATCTACACTTCTGACCACTCAGATAAACAATACAGTACACTCATACGAGCAAGAGCAATGTGAAGATAACTTGTACTAAACCGAACATAAGAGCACAACGTATAATAGATCACTGCAGGACACTCTTGGGTCCTTTTTAGGAGTTGGGAGCAAGGGTAGGCACATTACTATTACTATTTATTACATTACACTACTTTATAGTAAACAAACCCAATTTGAACGTTTTCGGGACTGCTTGGTACGGAAAACTCATAAATGAGCAATTTCAGCTTAATCTCGCAAAAAATAATAAAATTCTTCAGACAAGTGTCTTACCAAACTTGTGGATGGCTTTGTAGAATTCGGATTTGGGTTCATTTGGAAAGTAAACTATTTCCATCAGGAACATTAGAAACTAGAATCGAATGATACTCAAGTTCGCTTTTCTAAGCAGACGTGTCGTTGGTCTATACTATGTACGTCGTCAAGTATTTAATATTCACGTTTCTATCGTCGTTTTTATGAACTTTATGATGGTTTTCCAGCCAGAAGAAAGTTTATTCGATTCTAATCAAAGCAAATCAAAACAATAATATCTCAGGCAACCTTTCTACTCAAAGTAACCTCAATCACTTTGCTTCTTCTTATTCTTCTTGAGTTTTAACAATTTCATCACGATGTCTGCTCATGTAGAACTATGAACTGGCAATTAGTTTCACAAATACTATTCAAGTATTACACTATGGGGTAATCAAACATTTTACAATATTTTCAGCTGAGAAGTGTTTTGAAATGGTCAGCACGAGACAAATGGGGAAGATAATGTGAGGGGAAAGGGAGGTATAAAAGGTGGAAGTGAGATCCAATCAAAGTTATAAATAATATTGCTCTTTATGTCCAAGAAGAAAAAAAAAATCAAAGAAGACTTCTGAGTAATTGTCTGTGCACTTTGAATCAAAGAGGTAGAGATTTTTTCCTTGATGCTTCATACTATCACTTAATACGTAAAGTTTAGGTAGATGTGCGTTTTCTGTTTCATGCCATTGATTTATCTTGTGGATGACACCCATACTCTTTAGTCCATTCTTTTGATAAATTGCAGGAGAGCTGAGCCTCGTCATTACTATATCCCATTTTATCATGAGTATGGGGTTACTTCCATTAGGATAAGTTTGTTAATTAATTTACATCTTCACTTCAAAGGCTCTCACCCACTTCAACAACAAACATTATTATCAGAATTTAAATTCTTGAATTATGAATATTGGGTTCGCTTGCTTCACTTCCCTGGTCATCCACTACACTACTACCTAGTGTTAACCCCATGATGGAGGAGTTCAGCTGACAGCCCGTCAGTAGTCGCCAGGGATTCGAGTAGGAGCTACCTACAGCGACTGCCGTATCGAGTTGTCTTCCTATTGAAGAGGATATCATCCGATACGACCCAATAGAGGAGGATCACGGTACACACCGGGAAATTTGGAGAGAAGAGTGTACCTACGAGCACACCACCACAATTACCCAAGGTATTTAAACCGACATTTTAATACGGCGCCGTGGGCGTCTAGCGCACGCTTTACAATGACGAGAAATATAACCCCACGTTGTAGTGCCTAGTTTACGGAGCGGAGATGTTCAAGCTTTGAGTTGTGCAGTTGGTTGAAAATATCACGCTAAAGGATAAATAGTTCCTTGCTAAAGAAATTTTTGAATCAAGCGGGGTTGCCGATTTAGGAATTGAGATATTCATCCTAAAATATTTGCGAGCCGCGTGCAACCAACGATGTAATGAACGCGTCGCCATTAAAGATGGCTCCTAATTCGATTCAAACTGGAGACCCATACTTACTGACGATGCGATTAGAATTACTGAGCCAAAATAAATCCTGTGATTGTTATTTTGTGTCACTCGTCGAGATAATATCCGGAAAAATAATTCGCCTCATAAAAATGGTTTCGATGACCACGCGCACTACCGCGTTAGTTCGTTTTTAGAAAGGGAGGATTTTGTTTTGTTCGACGAGTGAATATGGGAAAATTCGTGGAATAGGGAAATAAAATATTCCGAAAATGTACACATGTGTACGCAAGTAGATGATAAATTTGACAATTTATTTCGCGAATAAAAATACACTGTGTACACGCGTCCTTTGAATTGTCCCATGCTCAGTATCCTCGGTTGCCGAGTCCAAGTTGCGCATTCAACCAGAGAACGAGCGAAGTTTGTAGAATGTCCAAAAAGGTATACCGCCGGAGTTGATGATGGACATAGTTCTAAACATAAATCGAGTTTCCAGATAATCTCGAAAACCCTGGGCTAGAAGCAAAATTAGATGATACATAAATAAACTAAATACTCGAGTATCGAAGGAGGTTCGTTTTTCTCTCTTACCTTACCTCACTATTGATGTATATTCTTGCCCAGGATGGTACCTTAGTCGATGTATAAGGTACTACCCAAGATGTCGAGTTATCTTGGGTGTAGAAGTTAGATGTAAAAATCTGTGAAGCCACCAAGCTTTTGAATAAGCCTGGCATAAATTAGCTGCACAGTGGGAACCTTTGAAGGAAAGCAGCAAGCACAACGTCGATAGAAGCTGACTTGTGACCAGGGTTGGATGTAGTTAACCATGGGACTCATTCACTCCCTGTTTGCAAGTTTATGAGCATTTCCGCCCCGAGCCTGCGTAGAAGGCTAGCGAGAGGAGATACCAGTGCAGGTTGCGACCTCTGGTATATCCAGCCAGCCAATTCGATGTTTGATGAGAGCATCTATAATGCTCCTTGCCACGAAAAATTGAGTAGATGTTAAAATTGAATCTCGCATTTGAGATACCCGTGTACCGTGCTCCCTATTTTGTTTATGATTGGCGTTCAATAAAACTAAAAGAGTATGATATTCGAATTCAAACGTTTAGAAGTGTTTGAGATGTGCAAAAATTAAGTACCCCATTAGCTAGAAGGATATAATAATGGAAGTAACTTATAAAATCATTATTCTGGTCAATTTGATGGACCCAGTGAGAAAAATGGAGGGTGGGATTCTTGATTCTCCCGAAGCTGATTATTTACTATATAGCGTAAATATCCCCTCCTAAATGTGGCAAGTGTGGGAATAGGGGGTTTTTCGATGCTCCCCCGTACCCGAAGAGTAAGAGAGTCGATGGTGTGTCAATTAGCAGTTATTGTCTGGCCAGACCACATAGAGAGAGAAAAGCTGCTGCTAGTCACACATGAATAGTAAATTCGATGTTTTGAGAAATTGAAAATGCACATAAAATAATCATACAAAATGAAATGAATGAAATTATTTTTGACAATTGAGAAAAGTCTCTAAAGCCAATCGAATGACACATATAATTTGAATATGATGTTGAGTAGTACTGATGACAATTGATGATATTCCTGTGTATGTATAATCTTTGTGAATTTCATTACAGAGTATAAGCATGAGCCACTAGCCGATGTCAAATAATTATTTATTTATCTGGTGAACTCAATTCGATGTTGCTTTTATACATATGCGGGTAGATATTTGGGAGTACTATTCGAGTGAAACAATAATCCCCATGTGTGTCTGCAGACAAGGAGAGAACATCAACAACGTAGATATGGAGGTTGATGACGAGATGGAGGAGCTCTTGTTGAAAAATGAAGAGCCCAGACCTGAGGGACTAGTCGAGTCAAGTCCATCTGGGGAAATAATTTTGAATGCTCAAGAGAGGCTGAGCGAGGTGGAGAAGACGATGCAAAAATCATTGGGCATGATTGCAGCTGCAATGGGGGTAAATACCCAGTCGACGTTTGGGACCCCTAACCTCCACCCAAATCCGCCCAAAAGTATATCTCTGGCCAACAAGGTCAGATTTACGAAAATTGATTACCAGCTGACATATCAGTCATCCTTTGAGAGCTGGAAATCGAGGTTGATGACTGAAATTGAAAGCCATGGTTGTGGATTCACAGTTGAGGAGAATCCAGCCATACCCCCTGAGTTTTCAGCGGCAGGCGCGGCGATGCTCAAAAAAAAAAGAAAGTATTGGCCCTAATTGTACAGAGCATCGACGACGAGATGCATAGCCTGGTCCGTTTAGAAAAGGAGCCATTTAAAATGCTCAGGAAATTGGAAGCGACTTGCCAGCCTAAAAGTCGTCACTACAAATATGGAATATTGAATAAGTTGAATTCAATGAAATTTGATCCAAAGGCTGAAACGCCAACCGCATTTGTTGCCAGGTTTGAAAGCTTGGTAAGCCAGCTGTCCAGATATGAGGAAGTTCCAAATGAGGACAGGGTGTACAACTTCCTGTTTGCCACCAAACACGTTGTACCAGAGCTTTTCACAGCTGAAATAGATCGCCCTGAACTATCGACAATATTCTAGCATTGCAGGAGCGATTTATTGAAATGGGACGACGTCAGGAGGAGGAAATTCGACGTGCTTCCCTTCCTGGCAATGCTCTCTGGACAGGGCAACAACCGAATGGCAACAAACCTCGGAATACCAATGGTCAATACCGAAGAAAAGTTGACAAGCAACATCATCATAGAAATATGAAACAACACCAAAATACGGGTGAAAAGGTCACCAGTAGAACCGTGTGCTTCAAGTGCAATCGTACTGGGCACACAACGTCCATGTGTAGGACGTCTGGATGGTTCTGTTACACTTGCAGGGAGCTAACAGACCATCGAAGCAGAAATTGCCCATTGAAGAAGGGCAGCACTGAGTCCAGACAGCCAGCTCAACAGAGATTGTTGTCGTCGAGAAAGGGTAAGCCTAGGTCGAGTTCTAGGGACCCTGGACAACCCTCTCTGAGCAAAATGCCTTTGTCTGCAGCCAAACAATTGTTGGCTACTAAGGGGAGCGCCGCCCTCCAGATAGTGGGCGACGACAATGACTATGATGATCCCCATAGAAAGGTCTGGGTATTGCACACCTTCTACGCCAACAACCAGTCCTCATCTGCCGAGGAACCTTCATCAGCTCTACTCGGCAAGACTGATGGTATGTACACAGGCTTTCTAACCATGATTCTGGACACTGGTGCTACAGACCACTTAATAAATCAGAGAAGTCTACTTTCGAACATTCGTAGACTACCAGTTCCTAAAAGAATTTCATGTGCAAATGGGGATACTGGAGCTGATTTAATTGTTGAGTAAATGGGAGAGGTGGTCATTGAGAACAATGGTTTATTTGGATGCCTAAAAGACGTCCTGTACACTCCTGCTCTGTGTACTAACTTGTTTGCACTTCGACGTGTCCTGGCAGACAATGTTCAGGCAACATTCTCCAAAGACGGAGTCTGCATCTTAGATGTTTCCACCAATCGAGTGGTGAAGAAAGGGAAATTCGACGGTCGTTTTTGGCGACTGGAGTTTACACTTCCCCTAGTTGGAGCTGATTCCCACAAGCGTACAGCCATCTTAGCAGCTCTTGGCTTAGATGAGTCTGTTCAACGCAAACGCCCGTGTTTGGGACTAGTTGCTGACCAGAGTAGCGTCTGTGACACTTCTCTGGGGGGGAGGAATGATCAACTAGTAGTAGATCAACAGAGAGATCCAAGTGGGCACTGCAACAACGAAGAAGAAGAGCAACAGAGTGAGCCAACCGCAGGTGGAAGTGCGAGAGAGCCAAGCAGTAACCTGGAACGAGAGACTCAGGCCATTTTGAGACCAGCTGATGTATCAGCTTCAAGGCCTAGCCCAGGCATGCTCTGGCACCTGAGATTGAATCATATCTCTAAAAATTACCTCATTCGAGTTCTTAGGGAGATGGGAATTACAAATGTCAAAGTTGGCGACGATGTATTAGACTGTTCAGCCTGCAAAATGGCTAAAGCAAAACGCCAACCTTGCACCCAGGAGAGAAGACGTTCGCAGGTCCCGTTTCAACGTTTATACTCAGATCTACAAGGCCCCATCAAACCATTGGCTTGGAGCACATGTTACAAGTACATTGTGACTTTCACTGATGATTTCTCCAGGTATGCATTTGCATATGGGCTCACGGATAAGACGCAAGTTCATCTTGCTCTATCACGATGTCTCGCGGAAATTCGCTTGATGTGTAGGGAGACAGCCAAGGTGATCGAGATTAGAACTGATGGAGGATGCGAGTATAAAACGACGATGATGCAGAAGAGGATGCATGATGAAGGGATTACACTCACAATATATGAGCCTGCCACGCCACAACACAACGCACCCTCAGAGCGTTTAAATCTGGAACTGCAACAGAAAATACGAGCCAACCTGATTTCAGCAGACATGCCAGTGTCATATTGGGGATTTGCAATGAACCATGTATTATTTGTGCATAATCGAGTGCCTAATGCATCAATTGGTTTCAAATCGCCCTATGAGGTGGCTCTGGGACAGAAACCAAACCTGACATTTGTGAAGAGGTTTGGATGTGAAGCTTACTACCTGGTGCCCACCCCTAAGGGAAAAATGCAACCTAGGAGCCAAAAAGGTTACCTTCTTGAATGTCAGCAAACTGGCTATCTGGTCTTAGATGCAATTACCAGAAAGCTAGTGAGATCCAAACACGTCGATTTTGTTGAAGCAAGAACATATGGTTCCAACCAAGCAGATTTGAGACATTCAGAAAGGGGGGAGCCGTTCCAGGTAGATGAGGAGTATTCAGTAGGTGACGAGGGTGTTGGAGTCGAGGAAACAACACAAATACAAAACACCACTGATGAAAATTCAGAACAGTCGGAATCACAAGTTCCACAAAGTGAACCAGAAGAATCGAGCCTACCTGAAAATGTTGAATTTCAGGAGATTATTGGCGATCAAGGTGACTGGGAGTTCTACGAAACAATGGAAGAAGGCGCATACCTGACAGAGGAAGGGGATCCTGAGAGCTACGCTGAAGCTATAAATTCGAAGGATTCTGCGCTGTGGAGAGGGGCAATAAATTCAGAATTTCAGTCCCTTGCAGAGAATGACACTTGGAAAATAATTCCAAAGTCTAGTCTTCCTCCTAACACAAAGATCCTTAATACAAAATGGGTCAATAAGAGGAAAGTCGAAGCCGATGGATCTGTTCGATACAAAAGCAGATTAGTCGTGAGAGGGTTTGCTGATAAAAATCAGTATGACTTGTCAGAGGTATACTCACCTGTGGCAGGGCTGAATGATGTCAGATTTGTTCTGGCAGTAGTCAACAAGTTGAATCTAGATTGACACCAGCTAGATGTTACCACAGTTTTTTTTAAATGGGGTGGTTGAAAAGGATGTTTACATCAAAATACCCGAAGAATGGAATGAATTTATTCACTCCAAAGAAGATCCGTCAGTCAACAGTGTGTGTAAGCTAGAGAAAGCCATTTATGGCCTAAAGGTCTCCCCGAAAAGGTGGCACATAAAATTCTCCGAAGTAATGGAGAAGCTGGGTTTCAAATTTACCCCCTTCAAAGGTGCATTTTCGTTTGGAGACAAGAAGATAAGTTTGCTGTACGTTGACGACATCTTAATTGCTACAAATTCAGCAGCAAAAGGAGCTGAACTCAAAAGGAGCCTGGCTCAAGAATTCAAGATCAAAGAACTTGGAGTTCCTAAGGTGTATCTGGGACTGGAAATATTGAGGCAACGAAGCAACCAGAAGATGTTCATCCATCAAAGAAGTTTCACCAAGCCGTTGACGGGGACGCT
The DNA here is from genome assembly GCA_019603395.1 of Cyrtorhinus lividipennis. NCBI lineage: Eukaryota > Metazoa > Arthropoda > Insecta > Hemiptera > Miridae > Cyrtorhinus > Cyrtorhinus lividipennis. Next base: position 5,134,368 of record CM034006.1, on the reverse strand, counting down.
GTTCGAGAAATTTAGAGATGTCCTAGTGACTTCTCTAGAGAAGGCTTAAATGCCTGAATACATCTGTGACAAATAACTCTATGTATACGTCGATGTTGTTACGTAAAGGTCCAGATGAAGTTCCAATGGAAGGGAACATTTTCGCATTCTACAAGATGGAGTACTACTATGGAAAATGAAGAGTACTTAACAAAGGCAACACAAATGACTGTATAACTGGTGACAGGATTCATGGTTTGAAAGTATCTGGCGTTCATTCATTTATCTATTGAAATACTTATGAAGCGTACATGTAAAAGCATTACTCAGGCTGAATATATGAAGTATAATGAAGTATTTCAATCCATAACTTGTTCAAGATACCTAATGATGTTGTATCTTCTTTTCAAGGAACCTGGCGTTAAAACAAATGGGTGCTAGAGAAGTTAAGGAAGCGGCTCCATCTTAACCATCTCTTTAAAAACATTCCTGATTAGGAGCCTCTTTAACTACAGCGGTCGAAGTTCGTCTGTATTTCTTTAGTTTGATTTTGATCTAAATTTTTCAATGGGTCGATTTCCATTTGTCAAAATTCACATCCTTGAGACACAGCTATGACCTGCGGCGAGTTGATGTTATTGGATTTATAGTTCCTATTAAAATTCAAGAAGGGGGGAGTATCAGAATTTAAATTCTTGAATTATGAATATTGGGTTCGCTTGCTTCACTTCCCTGGTCATCCACTACACTACTACCTAGTGTTAACCCCATGACCGAGGAGTTCAGCTGACAGCCCGTCAGTAGTCGCTGGGGATTCGAGTCGGAGCTACCTACAGCGACTGCCGTATCGAGTTGTCTTCCTATTGAAGAGGATATCATCCGATACGACCCAATAGAGGAGGATCACGGTACACACCGGGAAATTTGGAGAGAAGAGTGTACCTACGAGCACACCACCACAATTACCCAAGGTATTTAAACCGACATTTTAATAATTATATGTTAAGCAAGAATGAACATGCGCTTAATGGATTCAGTCTAACCCAATTGTATGACAGCACAAGATAATCATAGGCTAGGCTTAGTTTTATATCACAAAGTTAGGTTAGATCTCGAAAAAAAGGCATCGAACAACTATTTGCTTTTCATTTATTTCACATCACAGCTGTTTTCTCATACGAGGAAGCTGGTATCGTACCTAGCTTCTGACTCATACCACAGATAATAAGGAATGAGGATTATTTTGTACTACAGAATATAGGTGAAAATACGTAGGTTTTTATTTTATCAATGATTGTTGTTTGATAGTGATAGGCTTTAGAAGACATAGGAAATTGCCTCGTTACGCAGACTGGGTGGGGGATGCAAGCAAAGAGCCACGAACAACCTCGAAAAAATTCCGTGATATAAAGATGATTCCACAAAAATTTAGGATCATGAAAGTGCGTGAGCTCAAGATTACCCGACAGTTAGGTAGTCGTACTCTGTAGTCCTCGGCAGAACTAAAAGGCGTAACTGCTAATTATACTATTAGAATTATTTAAAAAAAAAAAAAACAACGGTTAATAATGATTGCCTAGTGTTTGTTTCCGTTGAAAGTGGAAGCTTACTAGAAAACAATATTCTGATTCACAGCGCAAAACAGACACACATCCATCAGTCTCTTCCTTAACGCTGTGGATACTTAAGCAGAGTTCATTCGTCCATTAATGATCACAAAGGGCTAAAAAATGAGAATGTCGATCTGGGAGTCGAGGGCTATGGCTGCGGGATGTCGTTCCCAGTGATTTTCTTGAGTTCAGTAAGGAGGGGGGATATTCCTTCGGAGGCAGCGAGAATGTGTCCAGTGTTGCAGTTGGTCGAGCCAATAAACGTGAGGTTGAACCCGTCCTTGTCCATTTGAACCACTTGATGCGATCCGTACATGCATATCGAAGTCGTCGATTCGCCCATGCCAAGCTTAGCTCCTTGGGAGGAGGCCAGCCCTGGAAATTGACAAACCCAAATCATAATCCTAATGTCATTGACATGAGCTTGCTTTTGAAAGAAATCAGTAGAACTGACCAAAAGTTGACAGCAAGCATGACGTCAGCGCCGTATCTGGGATTTTGCCATCTGACACTTCGACTAAAGGAGCACCTTCTCTATCGGCCACCACTATACACTCCAAGCCGATAATTTGGTCTAACATATCTTGCAGGAATTTCTTCATAGCTACAAAACAATAGAAACTTGTATGAGAATTCAAAATACTGATTCACAACGCAACCATGAGAAGATTTCTGCCTGAGAGACATTCATGTCCTTGAGAGAATACCCTAAAATTTACTAAGGGTATTTTCAACGTATGTATCATAAATCTTAATACATCAACCCCAAACAACTTCAGCATCCACTCACCTGCAATTACTGTATGTTCCCTACTCGTTTAATGTTAGCCTCATCAGCATACAGCCCCTGCACTGCTTGTACTTGTTGCGTATAATGAAGCAAAATCAATGGAAAGCACAATTTTTCTCTTAAATTGGTAAGTGACAGATCCCTCGAACTTGATTCAGTCAGTATTCACTATTTATTTTTATTCAGAAACCAACCAGCGTTATCTTTTTGCGGAATCGGAGAAGAAGAAGAAGCTCGAACGGCAACTGTTTACAGCGCTACCTGGCAGCGGTCGACCAACCTTCCTTATTCCATGTTCCACATGGCAATCAAGGTTTATCCGAGATCCAGCTTTTCATCGGAATTTACGGACACGTGATAATAAATATAAATAACTGAAACTTCAGTACTTTAATATAACGTATTCATAAAAAATTAATATTAATATTGGTGGACTTTGGTGGGTCACAAGTTTCCCATCTTGCTCTTTTGTGGATTGATGAATGCATACAAATATAATAATAACAAAAGTTTGAATGTGTACATGTAAATATACTAAATTCGTTGAAAATGTAATGAATAAACGAACGTAGTTTCAAATAAATTGTGATACTTATATTAGAACGCGTTTTTTATGGACCAACTGGTAAGGTTCAAGACTTGCTTCTACGAGGAGCAACCGTAAGGGGATTTTCAGTACGCTTTAGTGGTTATTGTGCTCGGCAAAATGTAAAAAAAGTATGTGGTATTTGTGCACAATATGGGTACCTTACGTACTAGTCCACTGTTGTTGTGGTCAACATTTCCCCAGAGAACCGCCAACATCAACCAATTTATTTCAGGTAACCATGAACATCTTTAAACCTGTAGATTAACTGAGCACACATATTTTGTGAAAGAAATATTTAATACCTACCTACTGTCTTATAGCATTTCACTATTTCATTTTTAAATTATTTATGTATCAAAAATCAAGTCAACCCTTATTTGTGAAGAAATTATTACGAAACATTTTAAAGCTCTAGTACAACTGTACAACAAACAAATACAGAATGAGACGAAAGAACTTTTGTAAACAATTAAAAAATGTATTTTAGTGGTAAAGTCATTCAAGGTTGCTAGTGTTTTCTAGTATTTTAGTATTACAGTCATTCTAGTTTACGCTATTAGTAATATACTTGACGTTATCAAGAATCGAGTCGGAAGAACGTTGGAGCTTACTTCAATTACCGCTAGAGCGCACTGAATATCTCCCTACGGTTGCTCCTCGTTTGCTGGCCTATTCTGTTTTCTGTGTAGGAATGATAAGAAGACTGAACATTCGTGATTGTAACACAAAAAGAGAAAAAAAAAAAACACTCTCAAATCATAACTAATGACATTGAAATCGTGTACGTTGAGTCGCATTAATGCTTTCAATTTATTTTTTCGCTTTTGACTGACATTCTCCGCTTGTGTTTATCTTCGGCTGGAATAAAAATTTGGTGAGCGAGTAAATAAATTCATCCGTTTCGGAGTCGTTTTGAAAAGTAGAGCGAATGGCGTTGGTAAAAAATACCATGCAACTTCATTCCTTGATGTGTATCAATCTGTCACATTGGTCAAAGAGTTTTGGATGTCCTTGAAGTGACGTATTTTGGGATTAGAATGATTACTTAAGTATTTCACATGAATAAGTAGGCGAATGCGTGTTCAGCCAGTTTTTCCCATTTCTCGAGGACGTAATTGCCAAATTGGCGCATGGTGATAGTGGTTCGAAGATGGCAAATAAGCGCATGTCTTTCCAGTTTAACCATAGCCGAGCAATGAGTAGGATTTCACATTATGCTTTGCTGAGTGTCACGCGATTGATGCGTGTATCTCAACCTACAATCCACTGTTAACATGGCGACACAAAACTCACCATTTCAGGTTGCAGAATCCAAGAGGATGCAAGGTGTTATCAACTCTGTAAAGGGAACTGCTCTGGGTGTGGCAGAGTACCTCACTCCTGTACTCAAGGTATGCAGAGATGAGCTAAGACATCCTACAATACTATAATTTCTCAATCAACCACTCAAATACATACATTATCTAGGTATCCTGAACTAGGTATTGTTCGGGTTCAGTATAAAACGTATTCAATTTTTCTTTTATTTGGTCTCTGAAAACCGGTTACGTGGAACCGCCTAATTATTCGTTTACGTCATCTCTTTCAGGAGTCCAAGTTCCGAGAAACTGGAGTCATCACTCCGGAAGAATTTGTGGCCGCTGGAGACCATCTAGTCCATCACTGCCCTACCTGGCAGTGGGCGACTGGAGACTTTGCCAAAGCGAAACCTTACTTACCTAAGAATAAGCAATTCCTTACGACCAGGAACGTCCCTTGTTCTCGCCGTTGCAAGCAGGTCAGAAATGATTCCGTATTATTTAGTTAATTGTGGATTGTGGGTATTTTATCGATCGATTCCGATAGATTGAATACTGCGATGAGCAAGAAAGGGTGATTGATCCAGAAGACCCTGACGGTGGATGGGTTGATACACACAGCTCTCTTGAAGATGCTACGAATGGGTTGGAAGATAAAATATCTGAAATGACGTTTGATTCAGAACAGGTACGCAGATTACAAAAATTGAGTATAATCAAAGAGCTTCACTAGAAAATCTGTAATACAATCGTGGCTGCACAACTGAAATGTGAGAACTGTTATCATTCATCGATGTAGGTGCCCTCAAGTGATCAAAACGAAGTTGGATCAGTTCAGGCATCATCCTCTGGTAAAAAGGACGAATCTGATGACGATGATGATGAGGAAGCAGTTGACATGGAAGAGTTTGAAGAGAGTGGGCTCCTTGATGAACAAGATAAGGTGCAACCATCTGATAATTGATGCAAACATGTTGTCACGCTCAATTCCAATACTGCAATTTTTATACAGTAAAATCGCTGCAGTAGCTTAATTTCTGTTTCATCTTACTTTTCAGAGCGCCGCCGTTCATAAACCACCGCCTCCAGTAAGTTCAAAGGAGCGTGTCGATGATGTAGACATAATCAAAACTCGGACGTACGATCTTCACATCACTTACGACAAATACTACCAAACACCAAGGTTGTGGCTGACAGGTTATGACGAGGTAAGCCCAAAACAACTGAGGATGCTGTACGCTATTGCTCTGCGTGAATAATGCTGATGAACTATGTTGTTGTTTACAGAACCGACGGCCTCTGACAGTCGAGCAAATGTACGATGACGTCAGTCAGGACCATGCCAAGAAAACTGTTACTATGGAAAGTCACCCTCACATTCCTGGTCCTCCCATGGCTTCAGTACACCCATGCAGGTCGGACTAATAATGGTTTTCCGAAAAATGTCCTCCAGTTGCTTTACAAGCTGCACTAGAGTGCTCCTCGGAGATTGTTTGGTCATTGCTCTTCAGGAAGTTGTCACGTATATCTTGAACATGTTGTTGAAGATCCAACACCCACTCCACTGCCAATGCCGGTGAAATAAATTACTGCTTTAACGACGAAAAATTGACTATACGTATTACCTATGTTCTAGGCATGCTGTTGTTATGAAGAAAATCATCGAAACAGTGCTGGAAGGCGGAGGTGAACTTGGAGTTCACATGTACCTCATCATCTTCCTCAAGTTTGTACAGTCGGTCATCCCAACGATAGAGTATGATTACACGCAGAACTTCACCATGTAAAAGCTACAATGATCATTCTTATTTGATACTCATACTTTTGTGGCATTGAAAAATGGGTTAAGTGTATGTAAGCTGCAGTAACCACTTTGTGTTAATGGTGCAAGCATTGTCCATTAAATTGCTCCTTATTATCATTCCTGGGACACAACAAAATATTTAGTTTTTTATGTCGCTTGCATTCATGAGGGGTTGGCTATTGGAAGGGAGACTAAGTGAGATCTACCAAAAGACATGTTCAAGGTGTAGAGTACAGTACTGCCGTTCCGGCAGTGTTGAGTACGGTTTTAGAAGCATTCAAGGTTATAGCTCGCCCCAGTATTGCCAGATGTATTTTGAAAATTTTCACCTGGCACGGATGCCAAGACCATGCAACTCATTTCCCATTTTTGAATAGTTTAAATAAATTAACTGCTGCTATCTTGCTTAGTAACCAGAGATGTAATGTTTGTCCTCCCATCAGGTACCCATTTACGTATTTTTACTTCTTGGTGAATCATTAAAATCTCACTTTTGGCAGTATTTGTATGAATTTCGTCGTCATCCCATCTTTCTCGATGGCTTTTTTTAAATGATGTTCCACACGGCTTAGCTTACAAGTGAACTGCCATTCCCCATTATTATCTTAGTTAATCTTGGTAGCATTGGCAGTGCGATATTATATTTGGATGTACTTCAGTTAAAATATACTGATTTGTGAGTGTTGAGTCTTTCTTACGAAGATTATCATGTAGCACTTTCAAAACAGGTTCTCCAACCTAGATGTTGCAAGGCCAAGTCACAAGGCGGACGCAATAGGTCAATTTTTGGTTGGTTATTCCTTGAATAATCAACCTATGTTTTCATGATAATGGTCAACCTCTCCGATTCGGCTCAAAATTTTTTTCTGGACGTTTCATGATGTCCTGATCAAAAAAGGTCAATGTCCGTCCGCCGTCCGTTGTCCACGCCGTTTTTGGTAGTAGAAAATGTTCTAAAAATCTGAAATTTGGGTCAGGGGTCTGTTCCCAGCCGAGATGGGTCCTCGAAACTTTTCAGCCCGATCGGACCAAATTTGGAGGGGGTAGGGGTCAAAATGTGTTTTTTGAAAAATGGATTTTCGAGATTTTGGGTGATTTAGGCGAGTGGGGTGTCATTTTCCAATAAATTTTGGACGCTGAATCCAATAAAATGGGTCCCAGAACAATTGGCACTCACTGGAAGAAGTAATGGGTCAAATTGGGTATTTATTACCCATGTGGGTGACTTCAGCCGAATAGACAAACAAAACACATCGTCATATCCTGTTGTTTATAACCAGCTGTTAAACTTAGCAACCAATCTTGAGCAGTTGCCTACAATTCTTTTTACTGTCCGAGCTTTTTATTCGTACCATTCAATTCAATTTAATACAATTATTATAGCCTTCTAAATTACCTACGTTTTCTCAATATTATATTAGTAAATTAGTGTCGTAGTGCCCCATAGATACACCCATCTTGAATATGTGTTTTCGGGATTTCTGCTACCTAGGCGAGTAGGGTGTCATTTTCCACTAAATTTTGAACGCTGAATCCAATAAAATGGGTCCCAGAACAATTGGCACCCACTGGAAGAAGTAATGGGTCAAATTGGGTATTTATTACCCAATTTGATTATGTGTTTTCGGGATTTCTGCTACCTAGGCGTGTGGGGTATCATTTTCCACTGAATTTTGGACGCTGAATTCAATGATGTGTGTCCCAGAACGATTGGCACCCACCGGAAGAAGTTATGGGTCAAAATGGGTATGTATCCACCCATTTTGTATGTGTCAGGATTTCTGGTACCTGGGCGTGTGGGGTATCATATTCCACTAAATTTTGGAACCTGAATCGATTGGAATGGGTCTGAGACCCGCCACACCCACTGTTTCCCCCATTCGAGGAATAACCAACCCGTGTGTAAGAATTTGCAGATTTTTTTTTTACAGTGCACAGTACAATTTTTGAAGAGTTGTATTGCTCAGCAGAGTTTTCCAGAGTTCGCTTCGATTGCACCACACAGAGCCCGTCTAGAGCGAATAAGACTGGATGCAAGTCAGATATGGCCCAAGCCACTAATGATATTATCTATGGGTGATCTTGGGCATTATCGGAAGTAAATGTTCCCCTGTAGTGTTGAGAAACTGAACGTGACGAGAGATGATTGTTTTTCAAATGCCAAGTTATTTGCGATAGATCATTTAATTGTAACCTACGGGCCGTGTATTAAACCCCATGATATGAGTTCACCCTGCTATCCTCTGCATCAAGTCCTTCTCAAAAAACATTGAAGGATTCCTCCTAGGGAACGTTTCTATTTCTCCTTATACGGAGGATTACTACTGTGAAGAGCAGAGCTAAATGTGTAAGCCTTCCACGTAAAGATTGCCGTAAACAAGTAACAGGGATGTGAAAAAAGTCCGGTTTGGCCATCAAAAGAAGTATAGCTGGTAAAGGAAACTTAAGTCATATGTTCATGATTTTTTTTTATGCTGAGGAAATTAAAATTCATGATAGTAATTTAGGGACAACTCTGTCGATCTTCAATACAAAATGTTCCTCACTCCTGGCTACTTGGTTCGAAGGCTGCTTTCAACGTATACAATGTATTGAATATCACTGTAAAAGTCACTGAACCACAGCTTTTCAAATGATGAAATCCAGGTTTTGTCAGATTCGTAGGAGCAGCCATGAAATGATCATAATTTTGCTATAGAAAAAAGGCTACCACGATTTGTATTGAACGTTCAGTGTACGTTGGTAAATGTATTACAGGAAATTTGAGGTACACGGACGAAGTATTGACGAGCAGTTGCCGGAGAGCCGGCTCCTCTGTCAAGCCAAATGCGAACCCGTTAGAAACTCTGGGTCAGTGAAGATAAATTTACGTTATACCAGAGTATTATGTACAGATGCGCCATCTGGGGAGGTGTTTGAAGCGAGAATTCCTAGGTGCCCTTTCTCCATTTTTCCGCTGCAGCAAATTCCGTCATCCCCTTCCCTGAGACACCGCACGTTCCGATGCCAACTCTACCATTAACGTTGTCTGGTGAAGCGAAGATGCTCTTTTTCACCACTCCTTTCTTGGTTGACTGGAATAAGAGAGGAGGCTTCAGAATTCGCCTGACACTGTCGATGAGCGCTAGGAAAAAGTATTGAGGGTTGGGGCCTGTGCGACCAAATCGAGAAAAGAAAACTTGAAAATCGCTGTCTCACCTTGGAGGCAAATGCCAACCATTTGTTTTTTTCGGTTTCTCTTTCTTCTTCCAATTGCTTGTACCGCTGCTGCTTTTTCAGTTTCTTTTTTTTCTGGTACTCCCTCACTTTTGACAACGGTTGTTTCCTTGAAAAGAAAAAAAAGCTGCACATTCTTCCTCGTATATTCTTACCAGATCTTACACGAAAGAACGAAATTCAATTTAAATTAAAGAGATGGTTGTGCCAGTGTGCCGTTCATAGAAGTGCGAATTAGGAGCGGCGCGGGACACTTTTGCTTGTTCAACGAAATTCGATCAACAGGTTAGATAGCTAGTTTTTAGCCGTGATCTCTCAGGGCAGTGCCCGAATGTCGATTTCAATAGGCGAGCACGCTTGAAAAGTTCCCAAGAGTGAGTAGCGGCCTGCATTAGTTAACAATTCAACTGAATTGAAACCACCAAAACAATGCATGGTAACGGAAATGCGCTTGCCCGACGGATTTGTCTTTCACCAAAATCAACATTTGCCTGGCGCAAATATTAGCCACAGATTGCTCGTATCTTATCAATGTGTTTCTTAATCCGAAGTATCAGTGAGGAACTAACTTCAACGAAATCACAAAGATATTCTGGGCTCCAAATAGATTACAAGCATTTTCTTGTATACAACTTATTAAATACCACTTTCAGAACCCGCGCGCCACTACTGTCTGGGTCTTCTATGAGCCGGAATTTAAAAATGACCATAAAAAACATAAAATTCCAAATTCAAACAATACTCATAACTCACTTGGCTTTTGAAGAACCCTCGCCTCTCGGAAGTTCCCTAATAAAGTCCATCGTGGTCACCTCTGAACTTTGGTTATGACTGAATATAACGGTGACTTCTTCATCTTCAATTGTTTCAATCTGAGCTTCGTAATACCTGTGGGAGGAGTTACGCGTCAATTATTAGGACGTCCGTCACTATTGCTGATTAACGACAAAATATCACGGACTTACTCTCCATCGCTGACGAGCATAGCCAAACATAGATCACCAGGGACCCAATCTTTCTTAATAGGATTTGGCTCGGGCTTGATCAAATCGGAAATATCTTTCTCCTCTAAAGTCCCATCTGGAATGGAAAAAAAAAAGATTTTAGGTCGAATTCGACGAGTAACAAAAATCAGGGATTACTCATTGCATCACTGGGGTACAAGATAACACAAACCAATGTTTTTGTTGTCTTCCAATAGTTGACCTTTGATGAGATCCTTGGTAAGTGTTATGACTTCTTCCAGATCAGATTTCAGTTTGAGTAACTCTCCATTGTCTGGATTCGTCGTGAGAGCGGCTTCAACCTGAAATTGTGAGATGACAGCTGAATACCAACACAACCAGATAGATGTCTAAAATAACACATGAGAGCCAGCTCGGAAGTTAGCTGAGAAGAGCGACACGCTTCCAGTATTTTTGAAGAGTTAACCCAATTATGCAAGGAAAAATTTGCTCTTACAAGCCAAGCGTAAACTAAGGTCATCAGACCACGGTATGGCCTGCTAGGTAATGTACCCTGCGTCAAAGCAATCCCTAATGATACGCACGGATGTAAGTCTGAAATCTAAAATCCTAGTTGCCACTGTAGAATTAGTATATAATTCTATGTAGTGATAGAAATATGTACGATGAAAAGTAGTATACCTGCTGGAGCTGAAGTTTGTAGGTTTGCAAATTGGTTTCGAGCTCTTCCATCGTGTTGGGCTCCTTAAATATTTCAGCCTTCACTAAGAGATGTTCATGGACGTCGCAAGTAAGCAAGAAATTAACTTAAATCCGGCAAACCGTTGTAATCAGTAATCACTGTGTACTCAGACCAGCGAGTAACAAACTAACAAAGCCATGATCAACAGCAGCAAACACCTCCCACATCATTCCCAGTACTGCAGAGGCGGACACATGACCATGTTTTTAATCTTCTTCATCTTTAGCAGGGGAAATGAGAAAGGAAGGGATTGTTGGTGTTACCCGAACCCGAAGGTTACCATGTCAGGTTGTCTCGTGCTGTCAATGCAAAAAATGCAATCCTGGCAAGGTGCAGCGTGTAGGTAGATCAGGATCCACGGTCTGTTCTATTTATGTTTAATTTGAATTTTATTTAGTCTTTACATTTTTCAAATTCTCCGAATTTTGACTCGTGAAGAAAGGATCTTCCTAAACTGTCTGGTTTTTTGCTACCAATCTCCGGTGAGTGTCGCTGTCTTAACGCTCTGAGTATTTGTGATTATCCCAGGTGGCAAGTCATCTCTTCTCATCAACGGCATATTACCAGCTGCATGTACTTTTTTGTGAGCTAGGTTGAGTGGGTTGAGTGTCTACAATTGAGTTTGAACGTTAAACGTTCTTCTGAATACTTTACAGGTGAGCAACACCATGACGCTCCCAGTACCTGAAACCGTCAATTTTGCTGCTGAAGAAGAGGCGATTCTGGCATACTGGAAGGAGATCGACGCCTTTGGGGAATGCGCCAAAATCGCCAAAGGTAGGCCGCAATACTCCTTCTATGACGGGCCGCCGTTCGCCACTGGGCTGCCTCATTATGGCCACATTTTGGCCGGCACGATAAAAGACATCGTTCCGCGTTATTACTTTCAAAACGGTTACAATGTCGAAAGGCGATTTGGATGGGACTGTCACGGTCTTCCAGTCGAGTTCGAGATTGACAAAACATTGGGTATAAAAGGACCGGAAGATGTGATGAAAATGGGTATCGCTGCGTATAACAAGGAGTGTCGAAATATCGTTATGCGCTATTCTTCAGAATGGGAGAAAATTATCGGGCGTATCGGTCGCTGGATTGACTTCAAAAATGATTATAAAACCTTATACCCTTGGTTCATGGAGAGCGTTTGGTGGGTGTTCGCCCAATTATGGAGCAAAGGGCTTGTGTACAGGGGAGTCAAAGTGATGCCTTTCTCCACCGGCTGCAGCACACCCTTATCTAATTTCGAATCTGGGCAGAACTACAAGGAGACTCTAGATCCTTGTGTTGTCCCAATGTTCCAATCTCGTAAAGACCCTAAATTGTATTTCATCGCTTGGACAACGACACCGTGGACCCTCCCAAGCAATCTAGCCCTTTGCGTCAATCCTGAACTCATATACGTTGTTCTTCAAAATGAAAAAACTGGTATCAAAATCGCCATGATGGAGTCACGCGTTGGTGTGTACTTCCAAGCCAAGGATAACAAATTTGTGCGAACGGGCAAGAAAGACGAGCTCTACTCGGTCGTGTCTAAATGCAAAGGACAGGAACTCGGAGGTCTGGAATATGTACCTCTCTTTTCGTATTTTTCTCATTTTAAACATTGTTTTCGCATACTTTTGGACACCTACGTCACAGAGGAGTCTGGTACTGGCATTGTACACCAGGCTCCTTACTTTGGTGAAGACGATTACAGAGTTTGTCTTAAGAATCAGCTTATCACGAGGGATCAAGACCCTATTTGCCCTGTGGATGACAGTGGTAAATTTACTAGCCCTGTTGAGGATTTCAAGGGTCTTTACGTCAAGGATGCCGATAGTAAGATCATAGCGACGTTGAAGGAGAGGAAGCAAATCTTTGACGTGGGGCAGGTGAACCACAATTATCCGTTCTGTTGGAGATCTGAAACGCCGTTGATTTACAGAGCCGTACCATCTTGGTTTATACGTGTTCAAGATATGAGTGACAGCCTTCTGAAGAGCAACGACCAAACGTACTGGGTCCCAGAGTTTGTCAAGGAAAAGAGGTTCGGCAATTGGTTGCGCGAGGCTAGGGACTGGGCTGTCAGTCGAAAACGGTACTGGGGAACTCCAATCCCCCTTTGGGTGTCCGACGACTTCGAAGAGATCGTCTGCGTCTCGAGCATCCAAGAATTGGAGGAGCTGACCAACACCAAAGTAACTGACATCCATCGGGAGAGCATCGACCACTTGACCATCCCGTCGAAGAGGCCAGGGCAGCCACCGCTCAAACGAATTTCTGAAGTATTTGATTGTTGGTTCGAGTCCGGATCCATGCCTTATGCTCAACTTCATTATCCTTTTGAGAACAAAGAATTATTCGAGCAAAGGTTCCCTGCTGACTTCATCGCTGAAGGAATTGATCAAACTCGAGGCTGGTTCTACACGCTGCTTGTCATATCCACATTGCTATTCAAGAAACCTCCGTTTAAAAACCTTATTTCGAGCGGCCTTGTTCTAGCGGCTGACGGCCAAAAAATGTCCAAGAGTAAGAAAAATTATCCCGACCCAATGGTCGTCGTCAACAAGTTCGGCGCCGACGCCTTGCGCTTATACCTCATCAATTCTCCGGTCGTCAGGGCCGATAAATTGAAGTTCCGAGAAGAGGGAGTCCGTGACATCTTGAAGGACGTGTTCCTCCCTTGGTTCAATGCGTACAGATTTTTCATGCAAAACGTTGAAAAAATCAAGAAAGATCAGGGCGTCAGTATTCGATTTTCGGATGACGATTTTAGGCCCAAAAACTTGATGGACCAATGGATTTTGTCGTTCACTCAGTCTCTGATTGTGTTTGTTCGCAAAGAAATGGCAGCGTACAGATTATATACTGTCGTGCCGCGCTTAGTTCAGTTTATCGACTACCTGACCAATTGGTACGTTCGCATGAATAGAAAAAGGCTGAAGGGAGAGAGCGGCATTGAGGATTGTAAAGACGCTCTGAGCACTTTAGGCAGTGTGTTGAGCTGCATGATCCGTCTCATGGCTCCGTACACGCCCTTTTTAACGGAGCTTATTTTCAAAAATATTCGCATACTTACTGACAGGAAGGAAAAGAGCGTCCATCATGTACCGATGCCTCACGCTCGACAAGACCTCATCAACGATGATATTGAGAGAGCCGTTTCTAAAATGCAAACAATCATAGATTTGGGTAGAGTGGCCCGGGATCGTCGTACCATTCCAGTGAAATACCCATTGAAAGAGATCGTTGTCATTCTTGAGTCAGCTGAAACACTTAAAGGGTTGGAAGTTTTCAAGAATTATATCCTCGAGGAGCTCAACGTCAAAGAGGTGAAATTCTCGCTGAACAAAGAAACTTACGGTCTGGTGCTTAGAGCAGAACCCGACCACAAAACTCTTGGACCAAGGTTGAAGGATAAATTCAAATCCATTACGAACGCAATCAAGAATCTATCTGATGCCCAGCTTGAAGCGTTTCAAAAAGCATGGGAAGATAGAACTTGACGGTGAGACTATTGTAGAAGGGGAATTACGTGTCATGTTGACTTTCAAAGGCGAGCAAGGAGCTGCATTGGCCGAAAAATACGAGGCGAATGTTCAGGGCGATGTGTCAATTTTACTGGACATCTCACCTGACGAGGAAATGTTGGCTGAAGGAACTGCTCGAGAGATCATCAACCGAGTGCAAAAGCTCAGGAAAAAAGCCCATTTGGTTCCTACTGACGAAATTGAGGTCTTCTACGTCATTACGCCACCTACTTCCGATTTGGTTCGTATTGCCAAAAAGTACACGGACTTCATCGAAAACACTTTGAAAGTTCCTTTCGTGTACGGAGTTCCCAAAAATAAGGCCGTCATTATTCAGGAGAACCAACAACTCAAGAGCACAGACAGCGGAGAATTGAACATCATCTTGGTTGGCCCGACTGGTGACAGCCTGCCTGCTTGTCGTTACGCCAACGTCTACCTCCATGAGTCCCTCAAATCCTCTTCAAAATCCGGCTGCGTCCTCCTCGAGAACCCCAAAGGCCATAACATCCTTAATTACCCTGGTCTGAAATTCCACATCCAAAACGTATTTGGTCTCTTCGGAGCGGACATCAATGTCCTGAAAGCCACTGACGGCAAACCTTTGGTAGACCAAGAGCTCTCGTCTTTCTCTGGAAACTTAATCGTGACGTCTAAAAACGTCAATGCAGTTCAACCTTCGACTTTGAAAGAAGCAAATTCTTCTCGTAAACCTATCTGCAAGTATTCTAACGCATCTTACGATAATCTCTGTGGTACGATTCTCCTTGAAAACCCCCCGTCCCGAAGAAATTTGTCGTCGAAAGACGATGTGAGCGCGTGCGCAGCTTCGTTGTTTGGTTCTGTTGTAGGAAGCCCGGTTGATGTGAAACAAATAGTGGTTTGAAGCTTTTATTTAATAAAGATTTTCTTCACAATAAAGCGTTTTCATTTGGTTGCCATTACTTTGTTGCCTATCCACACTCCTACCTAAAATTTTAACGTCAGTCCCACAATCATCACAGCTGACAAAAAAGTCTTGCAGCCTAGGTGGAAGTAGAAACACATCAATCTACTATGGCTTCAGCCCTTAGTTTTAAGGCCTGTGCTGATGGTCACAAAAACGTGAAATTCTGATGTGACGCTGAAGGTATTTACATTTTTTGCCTCTGCAAATGCTTCATTCAATTTGGGGGGAAAATGGAGGGACACGGTGGAATGCTTAGTATGTTCTTCAATTATAGTTTTTGGTTGAAACGTTACATAGTATGATTGATGGCCAGTGGATTGCCAGGCTCTTTGTTGAGGTTCCGGCTTGTTAGTGGCTTCTCTATACAAGTAATAAATTAATCCCTGTACTTTTCATCAATTGTTGGTTACATTGAGTCAAAGGACGGGCCAACAAGTCTCGAATGATACAGTGAGCAGGCGCTACCCCTTTAAACGAGTTTCAATGCTTCTAACGTGAGTTCAAATGATTTTATGGGTTGATCACGTCGCGGGAAGTATTAGTGAGAGGGCATCCACGGTCAGATCCAGTTAGAGATGTTAGTTTGACAGAAAATCTCCAATCGGATCTGATGATCGAAAGCTAGGGGCAACGTCAACAGTAGCTTCAGCGAACGCTCACCTCGAATTACAAACTGATTGGGTGGTGTCTGCTTACAAACCTGTAGCGGTGAAGCGGAGGTCATGAGCTTGTTACTAACGAACAACATCCACAAGCCTGGCAGCTGACAGTTTTCATTGAATCTAGTTATACAATGTGAACATGAATTAGGAATTGTTACGAACCCCAATCCTTTTAAGGAAGGATTTGGCCCAAGAGGTATTTAAAACGACATTACCCCCGTTCTCTTCTAATAATCCCGGATCGTATTTGTTGAGGACTTCTTTAGCTGTGGTGATGGCCAGGAATGACGTCACTTTCTCCCCAGACCGAAAGAGTTCTTTTAGACACTCTTGAACTACTTGGTCATACTTGCCTAACCGCAAAGGCCGTCCTCGCGGAGAGTAGCCAAGACTTGTTACGTCGCCTGTTGGCAGTTTTTGAGAGCTCACCTTGTGAAGGTACTTTTGTTTGAGAGCGCGAGCTGTACTTTCGGCAACGTCACCTCCTAAGACTTCACTGAAATGGCTGCTAGCTTTTAGGCTGCCATGTTTGGCTGCGTACTTGCCAATTTCTGCACGAAGTTCTGGACTGTACGTTGAATAACTCCCTCTTTTCTTGGTCTCTTTTTTGGGCTTGAGGGGTTTCTTTTCAGGTAGAGGAACATCCTTTGGGATGGGAACAGGAACTTCTTCAACCGAAACTTGCATTTCATCTCCAGGAGGTTCAGGACAAGCGTCGATGAAGACTTGATCCACTTGATACGACTGGTACTCCGAGACCCACGTTTGACTTCCTTTGTCATCCTGCTTGTTGGACTCGTTTACATCAAAGCTATGCCCACCGTCGGGAGTCACAAGCAAGAAATGTTGAGAGACAAGAACGTCGTTATCTTCACGGCCAATTTGTTGATTCGGGTGAGTCGTGAAAGTCGACTGGACGACCTGCATATCTTGGTAAGTGTACGCGGTCTCGCTTTGAGTCAACGACATCGACGAAGGCTGAGTGAAACATGCCGCAGTAGGGCAGTTAATCGATTGGGGTACAAACGAATGGGCTATTTCTAGAGTGTGCTGAACTGAATTTTGCACGTCACGGCTCATTTCAGGTAAACCATCCTCCAATGCTTCACCTCTAGGGTCGACACTCTTCAAAATTTCAGAGTTTTTCTTCTGAAACTGATTTTTGAATTTTCTTACCATGCGGGGACTTACTGTCTTATTAAGTCGCTCCGTGAAATGAGATACAGCTCGATCTATTCCGTAACTTATAGCAAAATTGGCGATTTCTTCTTTCAACGAGGGCACAAACTCACTATGGGACTTGACCAAGTTCCTAATTGTGCTGTCGCTCACCGTCGATCCGAGTAATTTTGAAAAATGTTCTGCCGCTTTGGTGCTGCCGTATTTAGCCGCGTACGATGCCATATCGTTTTGAAGATCAGACGAGTATTTTTGGTACTTCCCACGTTTCTGTCTCACCGTTTTCGTTTCGTCGAGAACGGCTTTTACAGCGTTTACAGTCTCTTCAATGCAATCTTCGGGCGCTTGAAATCCAGTCTTGTCAACGTCAAAATTAATAAACCCATCACCGGTATCTGAAAATGAACAAGTTAATGGTTGGTAAAATGAAAAATGTTGACATTTACATAAACAATTGTAAAAACAATCAGTCAAAGTAATGGTTAATCGAATTATCCTGATAATGGTGGGTACCGAACTCATACTCAGCTTTTCCAGCGGTCAGCATCATTACTCACAAAGCGCGGCATAGACATTTTTTTTTTCAATATTATTAATTATTCAAGATCTGCGAAGTTAGTCTGCGAGGTTAACCCCCCCCCCCTCCCCTCCGGTCATCTTTTCGATAACTCATTCAAACCTTTGTGTTGTTTATTTTTATTGGATCTCCATGAAACCCAGGTAAGTATACAGAGGAAAAATCCTTCCCAATCTTTCACCTTTCGAATTTCAAAGTATGAGGTAGATTCAAAGTCTTAAACATCCTTTCGTTTTCCGAGCCAAAAAGGACTAATGAAATGCTCCGACAACTTTAAAATGTTGCACAGACCCAATTAGGGTGCTAGTTCTGTCAACTACATGTCAACCCATTGGCAGCAAAAAGAAACGGTCCGGGTGAAATTGGATCTTTGGAGGCTTAGCCGTGTGGAAGACATTTTCCACAAATTTTTGGACTCTGAATAGATTAAGGATGGTCCAAGGTATTTTGAAATTTTAGGGGGCCTAGACGTTTGAGGTATCAACTTAGATTTGGTACGCTCAATCGAGTCTCACTTTCTGGTTCTAATGAAGGCGGTGAGTCATCAACAGGTGATATGACTTTCTTGCGATGATTCTTCACGTGAAAACGGTACGAAATTCTCGAAGTAAATGACTCAGAGCATTTTCGACACTGGAAAGAAGCGAATAGAAGTAAAAGATGACACCGAATGAATTTGTGGGTTCAACAGGTCGTGCGAGCAAACAGGAGAGAGTTTAAGATGTTACTCACTTGCCAAATGGGCCTGGAGCCATTCTTCTGAGCGCAAGATAATCCTTTTCCAAGGTTCTCCTTGTTTGAGTCAACATCTTGAGTATGCTTCCTGTTGTACATCGCATAAAATGGGGTGCTGCCGATTTCGATTTGTTTGATTCCACCGATGCGAAACTGGTACAAAAACCAGTCCAACTCCTTATCCCATTTCGTTGGATATCTTTTCACCAACAAAGCCATCAACTGATTCACCCAGAAAAGTTGCTCTTCTTCCTTCCGCAATTCCAACGTCAAAGGAGTTTTCCGTCTCTTTGCACACCATTTCAACTCCGCGCTTATCTCATTGTAAAGATTCAACGGTAACGTGGCCTTGGACGTGGGGAAACCGAACGTATAAAAGGTGTGTAAGATGAATTGACAGATTTTTGAACACTGCCAGTTTGCAGGAAGAGGGGTTCCAGCGATGAAACACGAAGCCGGATCGGCTATGGTGACGATAAATTCGTTTCGTCCGTTGGTCAACTTGAATGGTCCATTGAGACTGATTTCAACCTGTGGAGAAAAAATAGATTATCAATAGAAAGTCAATCTCTCCGATTCAGCCTAATTTTTTTCTGGGCGTCTCAAGCGTTGCAGACGCTGCATCGATTCGAATGAGTCTCATGCTGCTGGTCCGAGGAATTGGTTATACCCCTGTGAATGAATTTGCAGCGTTTTCCCCCATTTTTGACAGTTCATACAAGGAGGAGATTGCGCCCAATCTTGCCAAAAATTTAAACCTTTACCAAAAAAATTGCTCAGTTTCGTAACGGGGCCGGAAAATAGATTTTAACATTTAAAGATTCCTCTAAAAATTGTCATAGAACCATGATATCTACGAGAGAGTTCATTCTCAATCAACACAAGATCACATGGAACTCACTTCACACCAAACGGGTGACACAGTTTGAGTGAGAACGGAGAGCGTCTCACATTCTTCGTTACTACCCTGGAGTCTCAGTAGTTCATTTTCAGCGGTGGGCTTAGCGATATCGCGACAGCGCTGACATTTCTTCACGTAATTGGCTACAGCATCGTACATCCCACGCCAGAAATATTTCTCATGGAGGCTCGACAACATTTTCTTGATTCCCTGGTGTATCCCTGTACTTCTGACCAAATGAGTCTCTTCGAGGAGTTGTAGTTGCTCTTCCTTCATCATCACTACTCTCCTAGGGTTTTTTGTATTGTGGAAAAGAACCCCGTCATTCACCTTAAGAGAAACAAACAACGAAAAGGGGTGGAAATAGAACAAGAACAAAGAGTGGAAATGAGTCATAGGAGTTGTTATTCATATAAGCCAGGAAGATGGAAACTTGAACACCGAAAATGTGGAAACTAGACATTTCTGTGAAGCAGCATGTGGCCAAAACGAGTCTTTCGGTCATGGTGTTTGTTTTTGGCATTATTATTTTTGAAAGGCCCGGCGGTAAAGGATTAAAATTACTTTAACGTGTGTGGTAAAACAAATTCAAGAATACTTACCACATAGTGCTTAGCTCTCGTTTTCAAATTCTTCACGTAAGAGTCCGAAGCCCTCGAAGGGGTTTCTCCTCTGAGGAGATAATTTTCGATTTCCTTATAGTAAATGTAATCGTCAGCCGGGTGTTTGCATTCTTCGGTAGGGGGAGGCAAAGGAGTCTCCAAGGCAATCATTTCAGGCTCTTGGGGGAGCGCTGACTCGAGGATATGAAGAGGTTGAGGGGGAAGAGGGGTCAGGAACGAGGGTTGTGAATAATGAAGAGCCGAGCTCTGAAAAATTGAAGATGGTGGGGGGAGAATAGAATTGTTCTGCTGTAGTCCCGTACCACCAGTGTTATCGTAGCTGACCTGGGAAAAGAGAAGGCTGTTTAATAGGATGTTGCTTCACTGAAGTATGAAATAAGGGGTTCTATCACTATCGCAATGAAGGCGACTACACAGAGTGGATTACTCGTGGTGAATACGATCCAAATTACCTGCACTTGAGGATACTGCAAAGGTTGCAGTTGAGCCAAGTGTTGGTGCTGATGCAGACGTGAAAGGGATTGGTTGATGTCATTCAAGCATTGAACAGGCGTAGCCAACTGGAGCATGTCATGACAGCTGGGCGTAGGCATAGTAGTCGTGTAGATGCAGCTATTGTTCCCAAGATGTGCTCCATCTACGCCTGCGGAACGTGAGGTTAAGAAAAATTATTTAACTGTACATGATCACTGTTGAGTGTGGTGATAGCGCCATCGAGGGAATCAAAATATTGAATAAACAGGTCGCCGCTTTGAAAGATAAGTCCAATTTTTAGAAATACATAATTTCAGGTACCTCAAATGCGTCGCAAACTGATGAAAATTCGTTCTAGCAACTCGTCGACAAAAGTTTGAAGAGTCATAAGGATGCGACCCTTTACAAAATCGAGTTTTGAGGGCTTACCTGATGATACACAGTGCTCAAGCTTTACAACCACTAGACTCGGGTCGCTGTCGACGTCCATGTCCAAGGAAGGAGCTTCGAGAGGGATATCAAATAGAATATCCTGCAACGAACAGGATCATCACCCAGTACGACAATCGTAAGAAGTGCAAGATGAAGTATTAGTTGTGATTTCAATACCACTAATTACTCACCTACCAAAATACAGAAGAATTGATTAAACAGTAAAATTAATAAAGAGCCAAAATGAGGATGCTGAACAAGTTAAACAACAAACACAAAGCTAGTCTGTGCACAAAACGTAACTGGCTGCTGTCTAGAAAGAAGGTTAGTAAATAGTATTAGTACTGTTCGGCTTCTCCTTCGTGTGTATTCTGTGGGTGACAGAAATGCATGAAAGAAGTCTTCATTGTAGAGGGTGTTGTGTACATTCATTTATTGGAACAATATGAGGCTGTTTATGATTTACCAAACACAAAATTTCTTCTCAAACGCGAGAGAATGAAATAAACATACAACAATCAGGCGCTTCTATCGAGAAAAAACTTGACAAAAAGAAGAAATGAAACAGCAGCCACTAGCCGGGCCAACGAGCAGGTACAACAAACTGTACAACTGGCAACTGTACTTGATTGGCTGATATGAGATATGATATAAGATTGTCGGTGTTTCTTATTCAGTAATTTCTGTATTATTTACCGTAATTTACTTATTATTGTCTCCATTGTTTTGACCAAGGCACTCATCAAAGTCTTGTGAGCAGTAATGGTGACAATTTTCACCTTCGTGCTGGTACGTTCGTACCCTATGCTATTTTCTACTCGGCTGCTTTGCAGTAAGTTTGCTGTATCGTTATGAGCCATCTGAGGCATCTTCGACGTAAAAAGCAAAATAAAACGTTACGTGCCAGCACTGACTGATGAAAGCGGCTTTTCACTACGATAATGGCAACGCGATGGAGCAGCGAGTACATAGTAGCAGAGCACAGGGACCTCCAGGTACGATTAGCCGTTTTATGCTACATTTTCTGGCATCATGGAGTACAATCAAAATGGTGTTGGCGGATGTACGGTGTCTCCCTATATACTCGGCATTGAGAGAAAAAATTAAGATGACCATTTTCAGGCCAGCGCCATGGCAGTGGATTGCTCTGGGACGTACGTTTTGCTCGCTGGGTAAGTACAAGTGTTTCAAGTCACTTCGCCCAGAAAATAAAAAATATAGTTCGTTCAGGGAACCCCCATAGGGGGGTTAAAGGATGTCTACACTAGTCTCCAGTGAAATACCTGTATTATTATCTTTATTCGTCGAATGATTTGATGATGGTCAATTGTCCTTACAGTCGGAAATATTTTGGCTTGAAAAATCTCATCGATCCAACTGAATCATTGAAAAAATTGGCGAGAAATAGCAAGTTTGATGTTACAAACGCCGAATGGAGCCCTCACGCTCTGCAAAAAGAGTTGTGCGCATTATCGGTAAGCATGTCTTTTTTGCGCGGTTGAGATCAGTTATTTAACCGCTACCGCGTTCGTGTGGTCAAGTTTCAGTATTTTTATCATTACAGACCAATCAAAAAGTAGAAATCCATACGCTGAACGATAGCGGTTTCTCCAAGTTACAATCACTCAACGCTCACACGCGAGTTGTCAGCAGCCTAAATTGGAATCAGTTTGATGTCAACCTAGTTGCTTCTTGTTCGATTGACACGTTCACCTACATCTGGGATTTGAGGGATTCGAAAAGACCCGCGATTTCTCTCTCAAACGTTGGTAAGGATACGAAGTCGTGTTGTGGCCTAGCATTCTCACTGTTTTGATGGGCAGTCACAATTTGTGCGTTTCAGCTGGAGCCAATCAAGTGAGGTGGAACAAACAGTCGAGATACCTTCTTGCTACCGCCCACGGAGGAGATGTGAAATTATGGGATCACAGGAAAGGGACAGCACCTGTGCAGTACATCACTGCTCACTTGTCCAATGTTAGTAGAAACCAGAATGAGTAATGTAATTTCCTTTCTGTCGTACGAACTCTTTTCTCTACTAGTAGAAGAATCCTGTTCGTTTGCTATTGGAACGTATTTAAATTTAAATTCAAATCAACTGGTAATTTTAATTGATTCTCAAATTTGTATGTAAAGATACATTGTTTGGATTGGAACCCGAATCATGAGAACCAACTAGCAACCTCCAGTCAGGATTGTACTGTTAAATTTTTCGACACAATGAATCCCAAAAGAGCCGAGAATGTTTTGACGTCTGTGGCACCTGTATGGCGTGCCAGGTACACGGTGAGTGTACTCTTCTCATCACATCATACGATCCGTTATTGTCGTATTATCAAGATCGTACTTGACTACAGTGTTTTACAGCCATTCGGCAACGGGATTTTGATGGTGGTAGTTCCTCCTTTGAGAAGAGGTGAAAACAGCCTTCTCTTGTGGAATCTCTCCAATCAAACCGCTCCAGTGCATACTTTTGTCGGGCATAACGACATCGTTTTGGAATTCGAGTGGAGTAAGCGGCCTGGTCGGTATTAGATTTTCCATCGTTTCCACAATTAATTCAGCATGCTTTACACATGTATACTTTATGTATCCTTTCAATCTCAGATTCTATGGATTATCAACTTATAACCTGGTCGAAAGATCAAACATTGCGGATCTGGAAAATCGAACTGTTCCTACAAAAGGTGAAGAGCCATATAAAAATCTTTATTTCATTTTATAGTACACAAATCATTTACACTCATATAAATTTAATTTCAGTTGTGTGGAGTTGAAAATGGAAATGACGTTTCACTAGAAAACGTGAATTCGAATGGCTTGCTTTCCTCGCCCCCCATGGGTAAGTTGATTCGCGTTTTTGGGCTCTTTTGTTTGCTTCATACACCGCAAAATAGGTGCCATTTTCGTCTAGCATTTTTGTGCAAGATACGAATAGTTATTTGTAATGAATTTAGTACAGCAAGGACCTATGTTTGGGGGTGTTTAGACGACTTTGTGTTTGAGTTTGGTCGTCCAAACACCACCAGCGCCTATTGGCCTAGGGCTCCGTAATGGGAGTGATTAGCGAGGGAGAGAATGTTAACTAGCGCATCTGAAAGATTGTTCCAAACAGTTTATATTTTCAATCCAATGGTGTCTCCGTAGTGTTGATCGGTTTTCACTTCTAGATGTTATTTTCTCAAACAGGCAGCGTGGAAAGCACAGTCCTTGTTGACGGACGAAACCATCGTTTGGACATGAGCGAAACGAGCATTGAACTTTCTCCCCCGCCTCCTGTCAACGTTTCGGCTCTTCCTAAGAGTCTTCATCAAGAATTTTCATTGATAAACACCCACATCCGAAATGTCACGTTTGATTTAGTGAGGAAATCAATATATCTCCCATTCTGCTTACACTGCTTCAAATCTCTAATGATTAACCATATGACTCTTTCAGTTGGATCCTATTAAACGGAAATGCACGGTGACGGCCGCCGCAAACGCAGCTGTTGTCATCGTCTGCGTGTCATTTCCTCCCGGATACCCTCAGAACGTGGCGCCCTTATTTCAGATTGCGCCTACCAGCACGGTAGATGCAGCTCTCAAAGCAAAAATCCTCAAGGTTTGTAAGCGTTGTTTCGCAGGCGGGGTATGTTTCATGAATAAAAAGTAATTGTTTTACCTTGTAAAATACCCTTATAGATTTTTAAATGAAAATTGAAATACACCATGCAATAAAAGAATGTTTCTAAAAAATCCATTGTAATCACAAATGCAAACTAAATCAAAGTGCAATCCCTTAGTGAAAATCGGAACCAAATACTGAAAAAGTGACATCCATTCGATAGAAAGAAATAATTATAAACTTAATAAGACAGTTGCGAAATGTTCCCGGCATTCTCTGAAAATGATATATTTCAGGTTTTGAGACAAACTGCACTGCAACGTGTGAAGAAGAATCGTTCGTGCTTAGAGCCTTGCATTCGGCAGTTATCAGAAACTCTAGATGAGGTAAATCGGCATTTTCGTTGGTTATTGTTTTTTCGCTAGACGTATTATTTATGTTGCACAGGCTGACGCTGTGTCAGGTGTATCTCAACCTTGGCGAGGACTGTTAGGCGTTCGCTTTGCCACAGAAACAGAAAGATTTGATTCCCACGCGCAGTTGGCGACTCCTTTAAGGGACTACGCATTTTTCTCACTAAACAGGTCGTCTTTGTGTTCGTCTTAGAAATTACTTGACGCATTACCAGATTTTTGGTTGATACAAGTACAAACGTATGTGTACAAACCAAAGGGAGATGAAAATTTCGTTTGCTTCAATGAATCCAACTTACCAATTGCCCCAAACGCTGTGTTCCACTTGAACGTGAATGAGGCTGATCTAATTTTGGTTGAGTGACTTCCGTTTTCTGAAAGCGGACCCGCCGTACACTTTTTTCAGTCAGGCCTAAAGCCGCCCACTGAAATTCCGACAGTTGAGTAATGCAGACGTTATCCCCTCATCATACTCAGACCGAGAATCGCGAAGACCACAACTTCCATTCCAACCCCTTTTTACTATCCTTGGCTCCTTATTAAAGCAAGTTACAAAAATGTGAACTCCGCCTCTTTGACTTTATCTAATACTTTTCCATTGTAGACGCTTCGAATGGACGACACAGATCAAGCACAATACGTCCAGATGCAAGGGGCCATTCTTCAACATCCGTCGCTGTACAGTTTTCGAGATGCATACATCCCGTTTCCGAGGTCTTCCGGAGCCAAATTTTGTAACGTTGGTATGCAGACGTGATCTGTCAGAGCCAGCTTTTGGTTTATTATTCTCAAAATGGTTACATTCTTTTTTAAACAGCCAGTTTCAAGTATATAATTCAAGTTTTTTGTATCAAAATGAAAATTGTGTTTGAATTATATTTTTATTTCTTTAATTAAAAAATAAATTTACGTCTGAGAATTTTTTCTTTGAAGGAAGAATCTTTCGGAAGAATTTCTTCAAATTTTAATTTTATTTGTTTCTCTTTTATTTCAATTATTGATTTCATTTGAAGAGGTTAAGAAGCTTACGAAGCTAAATACTATCCTAAGGCCTATTGTAAACGCTCGATGGGATGTACGTGGTGGCTACACGTACTTACGTGGCTTTTTTTTTTTTAAACAAAACGTAACCAGTGATTAATATACGTTGTATTGTGTTTCAGGCATGCTCGTTTGCTTTGGTCGGTCAAGCAGTACGGCAGTCCGCCCGGACAAGACTACACCCAGATCTCTGTCCGCGCTTAAAAATTATAACGACTCTCCACTAACAGTTCCGTCCTATTACTTCAACGACAGGGTATGACTAGTGAAGTCACAGAAAATGATCATCAAATATGATGGCTCGTCGAGATAATGTTTATCGTTTCTGTACAGGGTCAACCGCGGTCGCATATCAGTAGAGTTATGTCCAAGTTACCCCAAAAGGGGCCTAAAACGTCTGTGATGGTCTACGACGCTTCTCGCCTGTTCCCTCTGAGAAAAGATTTGGCTCAGAATTATGTGTAAGTGATCTTCTATAATTCTAATTGCTTAATCACGTACTGTGATAACTATCAACGTCTTGGATGCGTTATTGTTAGTATCATTCTGTTTCAACAGATTCGATGCTCAAAACATAGTCAGTATGTGCCAAAAGAACGCACTTGTGGCGAGGGGTGTCGGTAGGAAAGATTTAGCTCAAGTATGGAAATTAGCTGCTCAAGTTGCTGCTCAAACAACCTGTGATGAGGACGAAGAGAATGAGTGGGAAAATCACCCAGCTTCTCTGGGGATCATCCATTCGCTGTAAGTATACATATTTGTTTCGAAGTTTTCAAAGAAGAAAACATTATGGATTTGCCGATTTAATGAAATGTTTTACCTGTTGAATGAAATTTTTCTCAAATGAGTTGAACAATACACCAAAATAATTTATTTTTCCCCTTAAAATATTTTAATTGCGAATTTTGAAACAATTACCCCTTGGCCTATACGGCCTACTCTTCTACGATTACCCTCCGATTAGATTAAATGTTATTTGTTTCAGTATAAAACATTACGTGTCCGAATACGACGTTCAAACTGCTGCCATGTTGTGCTGCGCATTCGGTAATAAGGTAGTTCACCAATCGCCGGTCCCGTGTCAAAAGGCCGTCAAAGCTACCACCGTTGGCGTGAGTACAAATAACCAGTAACTGCGTACAAAATTTACATCACATTTGATCTATCAAACCACCGAGGTCATAATCCCCAAGTATGCTTCACCAAGCCCCCACACAGCGTTCACCGTGTATCTTTTCATTTTAGCGTTTTTCAACCCGAAACTGGTGGCGAAAGGTGAGGTGACATCTAAAAGTGTATGTTTCCTGTAGCTTGTCTCTCTAAAAACAGCATGATGTACGTGATTGGTGACGTGCCTACTGTGTTCCTAAGAATCGGTGAGATTCAACTAAAAACGTAACGAGAGCGTAATGAAGACTTTCGCGAAGGAAGCGCTTTTGTTTTTATGCGCCACGTTTTGTATAACAAATTTTATCCGCCCAATACTAACAAACAGTTGAACAGTGTTTCACCGGACACCATCGGTCTGTAGGCGGCGTTTCTCATCGCTCAAACGCACATTTCTTAATTTTTCTGCTGTAGGAAGTTCTAGAGGGGTAAGCACATCACAATAGGAATAGAGAGAGTTGGTTAGAGAGTTCGGTTGAGTTTCATTTATCGAGTCAGACGCTTAGGGCCCTAACGAGATTAGGCGTTAAGTTGTTTAAGTCAGATGAAACATTTTTTTGATAGCAAGCGTTCCCAAGATGAGTTGGAAATGCTACTGGGCGCAGGATTTCTCGCTACTTGCAATAAGGCAAGGTACGTCTTTTGTAGATAGAGCAATATTATTATGATTCAAGCTCAGGATATGCTCTTGGTTGGGCCCTGAACTTTTAGTTTTATTGTAGGGCACTTAATTGCTCTAGAAGTCATTTGAACTATGAATTCTGCAATCGGCGAGCTGTGCGGAGAAGTCTAAGAATAAAAAAAAAAAATAATAATAATAAATTACTAGTTATGTTCGAAGCGGAATAAGCAGCGCCGCAAACCCGCCGATAGCGTCCATCGATATTATTTACAACTTATCTACTTGAAGATAGTTGGGTATGATGCGTTTCGGGCCAGGTTAGTACCCTACAAGGCCCAATAAAGCTGAATATTGAACCTGATCCAGAGAGAAGAGACAGGTCTCTTCATTGGATTCATCTGAAGTTAAAACAACTTCCTTGACCGTTCCTGTATGGCAGGACTGTTCTTGCTGAATGAAATTTGAATGTGATTCAAAAGTCGCGTCTTTAAGATTGTATTTTCTATTTCTATCTTCAAACGTTCATCTTGTCTGTCTATCTTTCAGTAGATTAAAATACTTAGTTTTGGCAAGTACCTATGTAGGTATTCGGTTATTGTTGAATTGATCTGTATGGTGAAGGCTTCATGAAATTTCGTTCAAAAGTCCGTGTCACATCTTTTAGCGTTGTTCTTTTTTTCTACGATTTTTGAACGCTCCACATGCATCCAAGTGCAGTATATTATAGTGGGTCTACTATCTATGTGTTGGTTTAGGGTAGAGGTATGCGTGTCTATACTCGTCAAAATGACGAATAATACAAATGAAACTATTACTCATAAATTCGTTAAAAAAGTTCTCCAAAGTTTCTTTTGAAGTGTGTTATATTCATTATCCGAAATGGCATTACGCCGAAGATGCGACGCCAGTCGACCCCTAGAATTGCGCTCAACTCTTATTGAAAATGAGGTTTCGAGATATTTGGGCATCTAGGCTTGTGAAGTAAACATTTTCCTCTAACTGAATCGTGAGATTGGTCTTGAACCAACTGACCTTTTCACCTGAAATTTTCACTTTTCACTAAAATAAAAAGTCATGGATAGGGGTGACGCCTCTGTATTCATTTGTCTGACGACCTATTTTATTTCTGAACTCCTGCAGCCAGGTGGTTCTCCATATCACACGGTGCATCAAGTCGAAAGCTCCGTCGAAACCCTCAATCTCTTATCGATCAAACAACACCGATCCAATTCTTGGTCGGAAAGCATAGAGGACTTCCGAGTCGATGACATCGTTATCACTCTCCATTGAATACAGAGCCTGAAAAGCCCACTCGGTTAGTATGAAATAAAAATATTGAGTATCGATTTTTGAAAAACGTATCTAACTTTAGTTATCTGTTGATACCAGAGTTTTTTTGGCGGACTCCTCTCATTATGAGCGCTATAAAATGGCCTATAGTGAAATCCTACATCATTGGTGCCTTTTGGACGCTCGGGCTGAAGTAAGTTGTCTTCTTATTATAAAAATTACTTCGTTTCTGTTCCATCTGCCGCTATACGACTGAATTCTATTACAGGTGATGAAATACGTGAGTGGGGAGCCGGAGAGCCACCAGGGCTTAGAACCAGTCGTTAAATGTACGATATGCAAACAAAAGTCCAGGGAATGTTATTGCCCTACATGCAAAGTTCCTACAATATCTTGCATCATATGTCACACTCCCGTAAAAGGTATTGGCTGTTACTTTTCAAAATGTGTGCAATTCCATATCCAAAATGACCATCCACCGTCCACCAAATAGGTCGTAAAAGACCTATGAAATACACCCAAAATGTAATAATTTTCACATGAACTTCTTCTTTGCTCAACTGTCCCGAACGGAGGCAGGTAAAAATAATATGGTACCTCCCTTCAGACTGGTATCTGGTATCAGAATGGTTTTTGGGACCTAGTTTTGTGAAGTATAATTTTTCATTGAGTTTTGAACGCTGGATCGATCATGGATCGCATCCACGTGATGGGTTGAGGGCCGATTCCTGCAAATCGAAGGACGTTGGCCAAAGGTCAGGAGGGTATTTTCATATTTTTAAAAATGGACTGCTTCCCCGTCTTTTCAAAATTTTGGAAACCTGTAAAAATAAGCGAGATTTATCTAGAATGATGAACCGCCAACGATTGCCTTGCATTATTTATTTTTTTAAACAATGGTTTACTTTTTGGAAAAATTGTATGAATCCGTTTTTGGTTCCATATTCAACTTACTTACTTACTTACTCCCTGGCGCTACAGCCCATGTAGGGCCCTGGCCGCCTCAACAACAGTCCGCCAATCAGCTCGATCCTGTGCTCTGGTCCTCCATCTTCCCGCTCCTGCTCCCCGGAGGTCGTCCTCGACGTCGTCCAGCCATCTCTTCCTCGGCCTTCCCCTCAGTCGGCGACCTCCCGGCTTTCCTTGGTGTACCCTCTTCACGGCCCGATCTCCGCTCATCCTCTCCACATGACCAATCCATCTTATTCGGTTCGCCTTTATTTCGGCGACTATGTCTGGCTTTCCATACAGCAAACACAACTCGTGATTTGTGCGGATTCTCCAGCGACCATTTTCACATCTGGCGCCAAAAATCTTACGGAGGATTTTCCTTTCGAATCTTTTCAAAAATTCCTCGTCGGCGCTGGTCATGGTCCATGTTTCTGAGCCATACAGTACTACAGGCCTCACCATAGTTCGGTACACCATGAGTTTAAGGTTTCTGCTGAGGGCTCGGGCTCGAAAGACTCTTCCCAGGGCAAAATAGCATCGGTTGCCAGCTGCAACACGTGCTCTTATTTCCTCTTTCATGCTATTGTCCTCGGTGAGAAGAGTTCCCAGATACTTGAAGGTCGAGGTGCGCTCATACGAGGAACCATTCAACGTAATGCGGTTTGGTTTATGCACCTCTTCCCGCCTCGTTGAGAACATGTAGTGGGTTTTTCGGCGGTTAATGGACAGACCCATTTCCTCTGCGCTTTGCTCCAGTCTCCGAAGACCACCCTCAAGCTCTCCAAGGTTCCTTGCCAACATGTCAATGTCGTCCGCATATGCGAGGCTCTGACTCATCCGGTTGCACAGAGTGCCTCCAGGATTGCTCCGTTCCACTTCCCTCATGACCTTTTCGAGAGCTAGGTTGAACAAAATGGTTGACAAGGCATCCCCCTGTCTCAGGCCCTGATCAACCTCAAAATCACCCGAGAGCCCACTGCCCACCTTAACTTTACATTTGGTATTGGCGAGTGTCATCCGCACAAGGCGAATCAGTTTCCGGGGGACACCCAACTCATCCATGGCCCGATAAAGTCGCGATCTTCTTATCGAGTCGTATGCCTGGCGGAAATCCACGAACAGCTGGTGAATGTCTACGTTGTATTCGTAACATTTCTCCATGAGTTGGCGGACAATGAAGATTTGATCTGTCGTGGACCTGCCGGCTCTGAAGCCACACTGATAATCCCCCAGGACTTCCTCCGTGTAGTGATTCAGCCGCTTTGCAGTTATCTTTGCCAAGATCTTATACACGGTGCAGAGAAGAGCAATGCCCCGGTAGTTGTCGCATACAGCCTTATCCCCCTTCTTATGGATCGGGCAAAGCACCGCCATCTTCCACTGATCTGGCATCGCCTCGGTTTCCCACACCTTTAGGATCAGCTCATGGATATTAGAGGCTAGCTGCTCTCCACCATACTTTATCATCTCTGCAGTGATGCCATCCTCCCCTGGTGCCTTATTGTTCTTAAGACCTTTAATGGCCTCAACTACTTCTGTACGGGTGGGTGGGGGTATTAATACCTCGTTCTCCCTATCTAACATAGGCTGAACATCTCCAGTACCATCTGTGTGCTCACTGCCCGTCACATTAAGCAGCTCCCGAAAGTATTGGGCCCAACGGTCCAACACCTGCTCCTGGCTCCCAAGGAAGTTTCCTTCTTTGTCCTTACAGAACACTGCTCGCGGCTGAAACCCCTTCTTAATATCTTTAGTCCGCCGGTAAAACTTCCTTGAGTTAGGTAGCTCAGCGGCTTCAGCCAACTCCTCTATCTCCCTCTTTTCATGTGCCCTCTTCTTTCTACGGCAGACACGGTCTGCCTCCCTTCTTTTACGTCTATATTCTTCTGTGGAGGCTCTTGTCGTTCTTGCCATCATTCGAATTCTTGCTTCATTCCTTTGACAAACTTTCAGTGCGCATTCCTCATCATACCATTCCTCCCGCCGCTGTGGTTGTCGTTCACCCAGTATCTCTTCTGCAGCAGCATGCAGAGCTGCTTTTAGCCTGCCCCATTTCTCTGGGATACTTGCATTCTGTGGGATCTGGGTTTCTGTCAGTATTGCCTCCACTTTTCTGCCATAATCCTCCGCCACCCTCTCATCAGCCTTCAATTTGGCATCATCAAACCTGGTTACACCAGAACTTGATCTAGTCTGTCTGTGACAGGCTAGTCGCTGCCTATACTTCACTCGGACAAGATAGTGGTCAGAGTCTGCATCTGCACCTCTGCAGCTATCCACTTCGAGGATGTCTGATGCATGCCTTCGGTCGATAAGGACGTGGTCGATCTGGTTCTCCGTAACCCCATCCGGGGAGTGCCAGGTGGCTTTCCTTTTATTACGGCGCTGCAGCCACGTACTTTTAACCACCATGTCATTAGCAATTGCCATATCGATAAGCCGTTCTCCATTATCGTTCGAGATGGCATGGAGGCTTTTCTTTCCCCAATATCAAGCTGGACTAATATTTGTTGCAGGCTCGACAAACGCGTGCTCGGTCTGTGGCCACGGAGGTCACCTACAACACATATCTGAATGGTTCGCAAACAACTCGGTTTGCCCTACTGGTTGTGGGTGTCAGTGTGTGACTGAAAACACGGATTCAGCTGATCTCTAAAGGTAAATTTCCACTGAGCAAACATCGTTTGCGAACGTTTGCGGTTGTTCGCGCGCAAAACGTTCGCGAACGCGAAGAGAAGGGTGCTGTTTCCACTGCCCGCGCACGGCCAACAGAACAGTTGTTCTCGAGCAATCGCCGGCTGATCCGTATGTTTAGTGCGATCATGGCGCCTGCTTTATCAAAGGTTGCAATATGTACAGCTTCGATTTTGATTCTATCGGAGCTTGAAAAGAAGAAGCGTCGGAGACACAGGATGTGGGTGTCGTCATTTCTGAGGGCGAGAAATCACGAGAAACTGCTCAGCGATTTGCGGGCGGATGAAACTCGACTGTTTGAAAATTTCAACCGAATGTCTCCGTCGGACTTCGATTTCTTATTGAACCGAATTGAAGCAAAAGTGTCGAGGCTTGATACCACCTTTCGTGACAGCATTCCTGCGACGACACGGCTGGCTCTTTCTCTTTTGTAGGAGAGGAGCGAATTCATTTTCGCCTTCACAATTTCAGCTTGCACTTCCATTTCACTCGCTATAACTTCCCACGCATCCTTTTTTTTAAATTTATTGAAATAAAACTTGTGATCGGGTTGCCACAGTAGGGGGTTCCCCTCATACAATGACACCAAGCGAAGGGACATTTCATTGTCCCACTCCATACTTGTCACAAAATGTTATTATAATAAGGAAAACCCGGCACTCAGACGGACAAAACACAGGGTACTGAGCCATCGTGACGAAGTTCGTTGGAAACCGGGGACATGCGCAGGGCGCCTGTTTCCATTGTACGCGCAGCGAACGCAAATCCCTTTGATGATTCGCAGGAAAACCGACAGCCGACGGATCAACCCCGCGCACGAACGAACGCCGTTCGCGAACAACGTTTGGCGCGGAGGAGTGTTTCCACAGCACGCGCATCGTGTTTGCAAACGTTTGAAGACCCTGTTCGCAGCTAATGTTCGCTCAGTGGAAATTTACCTTAAGATCCCGTTAGTTGGATTTAGGTGGCACCGATTTGTTTATTTATAAAACCAATCGTGGTGTGCCGGCAACAGTCCTAATCATGATTTTGGGGCTAAATTTAATTGCCAGCAATGGTTAACTAAACAAAAAAGGTTTTTTTTTTTCAGCAAAAAAGATTTTTTTGAGGGGCAATAAATTCTTGGCATACGTCTATATGCTTGCCTGTATCGTAGCCTCGTCATAGTGCATTGAATGACATCACTAAGTGATCTTACTAAAAGACTGTGCATTGTACTTAAGATTAAAATAAGACGCCTCCCGTAAGGTTGATACTTTTTGTTCGATCGACAAAATTGGCAATACTTGTTTCAAAATAGTTGTTTATATAATGCATTGTGATTTCTTCTCGCGGTAGTTCTGCGAGATTGGCTGCAAAAACGTTTCCTTACAGTTTGAGACCCAGCACTCCTGACATAGTTACGTGTTGAAGTAAGTAAATTGTCTGCGGATTCTTCTCATGAACTCGGATCCATGGGAAACCATCAGACGGATCGAATAATATTTAGCTCTCAACCCAGGTTCGCGTGTAGGAAAAAAATGTGATTTTTCAAAAATAAGTTTCATTGTGATTTTGTTATATTTTGATTACTTATTAGTTTTGATCACGAGTAGTAATAATTAGTTATAATAGTTGAGCCACCGTGTGAATAAATTATTATCGCGGCTTAGAAGAAACAAATGAGTTTAAATAAAATAAATTCGGCCAAAATTTTTTCTTTGCCCTGCATGTTTCTTCTTGGAGTAATACTGAGTTGTTGTTTGGGGTGAAACGACTGCAATTTGGTCTGGTCACCGTCTCGGCCGGGAACAGACCCCTGACCAAAATGTCAGATTTTTAGAAATTTTTCTACTACCAAAAACGGCGTGGACAATGGACGGCGGACGGACATTGACCTTTTTGATCAGGACATCATGAAACGTCCAGAAAAAATTTTTTGAGCCGAATCGGAGAGGTTGACCATTATCATGAAAACATACGGAAAACATAGGTTGATTATTCAAGGAGTAACCAACCAAAATTTATAATTGAAAATTGAGCAAATCCTGAGTTATCTCACACTTGCGCACCAGCACATGAGCATTTTTGTACTCTGGTTTTGCATTTCAGAGTTAAAAAAAAATTGGGTTTTCATCCCCCAAAACAAAATTTAGAAGAAAACAATGAAGTTTCATTTGTACAAAATTTACTGATCCGACCACCTGATGGGCAGGCTGATCACAATAATTGTGATAACAATAATAATTGTTAATGATAATTATAATTATTGATAATTATTATCATTAGGTAAGTATGTGAGGAAAGTTGCTTTTGGTTGGTTATTCCTTGAATACGCGCTATAGCAGGCCATGTAAAGTGTGACGTCATGTTTTTGTGGGTTCAGGAGCTGGGTGCTGAAGCAACAACAACCTCAACGTTTTACCGGGGAGAAAATTCGAAGATTGTGTGTGCGGTTCCTCTGTCCTCAAAATGATATTATAATTTATGTTCTGGTGGTCTGCCTTGATGTAATTTAAATGCTGAATTAGATTTGTGGTTAGCCTGTTATTTGTGCAATCGGTTAAGTGAAACTCAACAAGACTCATAAGGAGGTATGAATGAAAATTGGTCCTTACGAATACTTGCCTTGACTCCACGTTTTGTTTACGCTTGACAAATGTTTACGAGAATTTCTGGTATTTCTATCACTATTATTCAGCAGAATAATGGCCGAAGCGGATTTTTCCGATCTTGTGTACGAGGCCGAGCAGCTGGCCACGGAGCTTGAGGGAACCAGGGAACTTCCAAAGATCGAGAGGACGCTAAAACAAGTGCTGGAGGCGTCCCAGGCTCTATGGTCCAGAGTAACTGCCACCGGTGCGCAAGATATACAAGCGTGAGTAATTTACTGTAATCGTATGGTTTCGTTCTACTCTTCAAGTATTCGGTAGGTGGCCGACAGCTTAGAGCGCAGACAGTTTATTTAGTAAATAGTTGGGTCTACCTGTTACACAGGACCGGATGCATACCGTAATCCGTTTGTCCGCTCAGGAATCGTGTTGGTTTCGTCGAATTTCAAATTTCGTTGTCTGTGCCTCCAAGTTGCATATACCAATTGAATATCAAGCACACATATCATCGATTCCAGGCATTTACTTCTGGGCACCAAAGGTTTGGATTTGCCACAAGTGACGCAAAAACTCGAAACACTCAGCACACGTCGAACTTTCGAACCGCTCGATCCTGTCCCTGCCACAGACATAGCCAGCTTCCTCAGGAACGAATCAGAAAATGCCATTCTCCAACTCATCGAGTCCACGCAACAGACTGTGAGTGAGAAACATATTCTCAAGTTGACAGAAAATCGCATAACCCGTCAAATTACTTCAACACTTCGTTTAACTTTCTAGACTTTCAATCACATCGAGAAGCAGCACTTTTCGAAGCTTTTTGAGGAATGGCACGACCATAAAACCAATGTAATGAATTCACTGTTGGGTTATTCAAACCAGATTGTTGATATCCCCGACAGAAGAGAAGTAAGTGCTATTGTTTGCGTATTATTCGGCACCTAATTCGCCATTTCTTTTAACGTGAAATGTGGTTTCTTGTGGCAGACTATCGTGAACGAAACGCTTTTTGGAGCGAGGAGTATGCTAAATCAAGAAGAAATGGCCTACGTGGGACACTTGATGGAATACAACAATTCAATCATGCAAGGACTCCCTCGAACCAATCTTATTGACAAATTCGCTGCAGCTGCTCAAGAATTTAACAATCAGGTGCCTACATAGGATTTTCATGGTTCTGCACCGAATCTTACTTGCCGCTGTCGAATATTAATTAACCTCGTCAATATTATTTTTTTGATCTCAGAAACTAAGTGACATGTGGAAAATGTTGAGTTTTATGTGTCAACTCCCACCTCAAGGGCGAAGCAACGTCCTGGAAGGGAGGGCTTTACCACATATTCAAGACAAGATGGTTCAACAGGCACTGGCGTACCTTGAAATCAGGTATTTTTCGTCCAAAAACTTCTTTTTTTTTGCTTTGTATAATTAAGGATCAATGTCTGCGTCCTTATTGCATATCGTATTTTTCAAAATTTGTTGTGTTTATGTGGTGTAGTTCCATTTGGAGGTTCTAAAGGTTAAGAGCGCGAAAATTGGTGTGGTGTTGGTGAATTAAATTTAAGAAATGCTAGTCTGTTGAGATGAGGCCCATTGAGATTTTAGTCTGGGGTTGGGCACGACGGATCATTATGTACATGAAGTCTATGAGAATCAATCAGCGAAAATATTTTTTCAGATACAAAGATTACATGGAAGCCATAGTGACGAGCAATCTTAGATCAGCTGCTCGAGGAGGATCCCCCGGAACTATACCCCTCGTTAAAGGGTAAGCCAGTTTATCCATAAGGAAATCCTGCTCTTAGGGCAATAATGCAACAAAATGCCCATTTTAAAATTATTTATAAATACATCATATTTTGAGTTGAGCATTATTTGAACAATTTTAGTTTGTGGGGGCGTCAAACGGGACTTTCATTGCTTCTACATTCAGTTTATAAAATGTGATTGCTTTGTTCAGGTTCATCAATGTTCGTCGGATCGCTAATGAGCCTGGCCTTGAAGATGAAATGGTAGAGGGATCTCCTCTGTGGCCGCTCATTTTTTACTGTCTACGGTGCGGTGACATTTCCGCGGCTGTTCAGTGCATGAAATTGGAGTGAGTATTTTTTCTCCGATCTTCACCATTCTCTTCTAGTGAGGCCGGGGAAACTATGGCTTTTCATTTCAGGTCCATTTACGTGTCATTTTCTTGCTCCCAGCCCTACGAAGGAAGAACTGGTGACTATTCTGGAAGACCTTCGTGATAGCCCTCAACGAAAAGTAAACATGCGAGCAGAGATGCAACTGAAGAGCGTTTACCGTAGGACCGTCCGTTCCAGCCCTGATCCATATAAACGGTATCGCGCTTTTCCATCTGTTTGTTTTCGTACTCTCTATTCGAATGAACTGAAGAAAATAGTTCTTTTACTAATATGGAACTTGTCTTTAGGGCTGTTTATTGCCTGTTGGGAGCTTGCGACGTTCATGATGATCATCGAACGATTTGCAAAACTGCCGACGACTACTTGTGGCTAAAGTTGTGGCAATTGAGAGAAGAAGAAAGTGAAACTGTGCCTGATCGTATTTGTTACTCTTATCTACAAAACCTTGTTCTGGAAGACTATGGTGAGTTGCTTCTTCTTCTTCGAAAGTTGCGTCATGAACTCTCGAACCCCACTCATTTACTTTGTATTCATTTTTCAACCTCAGGTGAACAGTATTGCAAAGTAAACGAGCAGCCTCACGTTTATTTCCAACTATTGGTTCTGACGGGGCAGTGGGAAGCAGCAATTGATTTCTTGATACGTGTGGACAAATTCCGAGCTCACGCAGTTCACATGGCAATCGCAATTCACGAGCTTAACCTCCTCGCTCTACCCGCCAGTACCAATGCTCCTTTGCGTAAGTAGAACACATCGTGTCATTTCCTACTTTTGCTTTCCTCTGTTCCCATTTTTGCAACTTTAATTATAGCCACCATTCCGTGCGTGTAGGTCGAAATATTGCGTTAACCATGAAGCAGCCTAGCTTCTCACTTAACAAAGCATCAAGGCTCATTCTAGTGACTCAATTACATTTAGTGTAACTTTGTTTTCAGTCATCATCGATGAAGCTGACAAAGCACCGATGAGGCGTTTAAATTTATTGCGCCTGGTTCTTCTGTACACAAAGAAATTTGAGAGCAGCGATCCAAAAGAGATACTTCATTACTTCTTCACATTGAGGTATCTCAATATCTACGATAATATTTTATCAATGACGATATGTTTCCAATTCACTCCGTATTATCACTATCTGCCAGCCACGGCCGAGTGATTTAATTTTTTAACTGATTGGTAATATGCATGTAGGACGAATATATATTTTTTTAATGAATGACTGCTGAATGTCTATTAACAACACTGAATTGGGTCCTGAACGTTTAGAGGATTTATGGAAAACGATTAACAATGTTAATGAAAAAGGTAATATGGAATGCTATGAACGCCAAAACTTAGTTAACTGGGTGCGCCAGCGTTGGATGGCATCTCAATTCTGGAAAACCATGGGGACATCGTCCCTATAGTTTGCCGATGGTAAAAAAGAGTCGTCTTGAGACGTTTCCTCCTCCGGTTTCAGGAATTTACCCGGTACAGACGAATATAAGAATGCTTTTGTCGCTTGCGTCGTCAGCCACGTCTTAGCGACTAAACAGTACGATCTCATTCTTGGAACTCTGGAACCCGACGGCTGCCGTCACCCAGGCCTCCTTGACAGTTTTGAGGGAAGCTCTGTAAGTCTCTCTATCATCGTGCTCTGATAAATATGAAGGAAATATTCGTTTTACTGCCCATACGTTTAGTCGAAACCCAACAAATGTAAAGTTTGTTCTTTACAGATCAATGTCAAGAGCATCACGGAGTCCATAGCCCAAACAGCCGAATCTCGAGGTCTTATTGAAGACGCCATCAAGCTGTATGATCTTTGTGGGGTAAGGCAAATTATCAACATCAATTTATGTATGGATGCTCTATTAGAAGGAGCTTTTAGTAGTAGTTTGAGATTTCGATTCAATGCATTAATTGACTACCTGCTTGAATTCTAGGTTCTCGAGAAAGTTCTCTCCCTTCTAAACTCAATGTTGAGCCAAGTACTAGCTCGATCCAACAACGAACCAGGGTCTTTGAGGAGTCGACTGATCAAAATAGCCAACGAGCTGAACTCTCGATACGCAGGGGAAGATGTAGATTGCAAAGTTACAACTTTTACCACTTTCAAATTGCTCCGTCAGCTTGTCTCTTTCTTTGATTTCTATAACTTCAAAGAGTTTAACAAAGCTTTGGACGTAAGTAACTTACGAAGTAACCTACGATGTTGGTGTCACAGGAACCTTATTGTTTATCACGAAATTCTACTCCACAGACTATCATGGCGACGAGACTGATTCCCATGAGCCCCGATGAAATGGAAGACAGAGTGAGAAACTTCAGGCTCTTGGAAGATTCAATTTCGAAAAACATTCCTGACATCTTGCTGGCTGTGATGAACATTTACTACCACCAATTCGTGCAGATACAGTGAGTCGAGACGTACAACTAATGTCATTTTATTGTTCTAGTTTGTTTCAATTTTCTATTTCAATAGGTAAAATTAATATCGCCACCGAATGCTGTATAAATCTTGTCTTTTCAGGGGTGACATGAAAAATATGTCTGCTTCAATGTTGGAAGATCTTTCTAAGACAAAAGTGAGTAGCCTTTTTCCGAAAATACAAATTTTGTATTTAATACAATACATGGCCAGTATCTCACTTACCTTGCTTCCCTATTTTATTAAACTACGTCATTTTGATTTTAGCAATTGAGTTTCATCAGAGAAAGAGCTGTATTACTTACCAGTTTCGCGGGCACAATCCCGTACAGGATGCCTGGGGACACGAACAGCCGACTTGTGCAGCTTGAAATGAGGATGACTTGATTTGACTTCAATAATGGAAGACCCTCATGGGGAATAAATTGTGTAACTAATTGGATTTTGTATTATAATGCCCCAGTTTTTGGATATCCTTTTCTGATTTTCGAATAAAAAAGTAGATATGAAATACTCTCGTTATGACTGACTCAATTTCCAAGCGAAATGGGAGGGGGTTTCATTATTCATAAGTAAGATTTACTACAGATTTACTTACAGATTCTTACTTCATTACAGATTATTCATAAGAGTAAGACTGAAACTGCTTTTATTCTCGCACAAAGACGAAGAGGGTTTATATTTTTAGAGCAGGAGAACCGTTTATGTTAATTACTGATGACCTGACCGTCGAAATTGATAAAACATGTGTAAATCCTACCATTTTTGGTGGAAATAGACTATCGTTGATTCCTCCGTTTTTTGCTGGTTACTCCTTGGATAATCAACCTGTTTTAATACAATAAGTCAATCTCTCTGATTTGGCCAAAACTTTTTTCTGGACTTGCCTCGGTGTCTCGATCAAAATTAGCAATTGTCCGTTCGCGCCGATTTCGGTAGTAGACAATTTTCTAAAATAATAAACCTGATATTTTGTCAGGGACCCATTTCCGGCTCTAGTCAGTCCTCGAAACTTTTCGGCCCGATCGGACCAAATTGGGGTGGGGTAGGGATCAAAATGTGTATTCCGAAAGATGGATTTTTGGCGATCTACGCATGTGGGGTATCATTTTCGACTAAATTTTGGACGCTGATTCCAATAAGACGAGTCCCGGGACGATTGGCGCTCAACCAAAGAGGTTATGGGTCAAAGTGGCTATGTAGACACCCCAAGAAGTGGTTTTGAGATTTCTCGTACCTAGGCGTGTGGGGTATCATTTTCCACTAAATTGTGGACACTGAATCCAATGAAACGGGTCTCAGAACGATCGGCGTCCACCGGAAGAGGTTATGGACGCTGAATTGATTTAAATTAATCTCCATGCGCCTGGTCCGAGGAAAAACCAACCCCTGTGAAAGGATTCGCAGCGTTTTTTTTTAACTTGAAATTGGTTTTTACAACCTAGTCGCGGAAGATTTTATTTGTAGGAGAACAGTTTATACGGGCATTATTTTGATGAAATTAATGAGGATATTAAAACTTTTATTGACTATAAACTAATCTATTACTTATACCTCATAACCACGTACAATTTTATAAAAACTTCAAACGGATAAAAAATATAAAGTTACAAATTTAGAGAAATAAATTACGTACTACTGATCTCCTGTTTTGGAAACGATCGAGTTAGTATAACATAATAGTAACGCTGGACTTTGCATAAATAAGCAGATA
Source organism: Cyrtorhinus lividipennis (assembly GCA_019603395.1). NCBI lineage: Eukaryota > Metazoa > Arthropoda > Insecta > Hemiptera > Miridae > Cyrtorhinus > Cyrtorhinus lividipennis. The sequence continues at coordinate 5,092,694 of CM034006.1, read as the reverse complement.
AGGAAGAAGGAGAGATGATTTTTCAAAATGGGAATGTAGAGGTAGGGAATATGTTGAATTTCGGCTGGCATTGTTGAGTGGAACTCAACCAGACATGACAACGCGCACAAACTCTTCGTAATTGACGTTGCCTTGAGAGTCCTCTTGATTGGCGAGGAGCTGCTCAACTTCTTCGTCAGTCAACTTTTCACCTGAAAATGAATAGGGACTATGCAGGATACAAGAACCGTGGATACATAGTACCATGAAGTGGTGACCAAAACCAGCAACGTTCTCGAGTATTGTTCGGTAGGAGCGTTAGAAGGCATCTTACCCAAAGTGGTGAGAAGGTGACGGAGCTCGGCTGTTGATATGAAACCATTACCGTCCTTGTCAAAATGTCTCAAACCTTCAATGAAATCTTCAGCAGTGTCAGAAGTCCGACCTTTGGAAATCGCTTGATAAATGGGAAGGAAGACTTCAAAACTAATTCGCTCATCTGTTGAAACAGAAATATACTATAGAATTCGTGGAAATAGGCTCTCTCGGCATATACTTTTTTTAAAAATTGAAATGGGTTTCCACAGCCTCGCCGCGATAAATTGATTGATTGATTTATACGTATTATATCCGATTCCATAATTTTACCTGGTTTGTGTTGGTGGGTGAATTTTTTCACGTCAGATTCAGTTGGGTTTTGCCCCAGAGCCCTAAGAGCGTCTCCTATCTGAGAAACATGGATTTTATTGTCACCCCTGTTATCAAAAAGCTGGAAAGCCTCCTGGAATTCTGAAACAAGAAACACGATTGGTGACTCCGACAGGAATTTCTATAGCCCTTTTCGCAACAAGTTAGTGGAATATCAGATGAGTTTTGGACCACTCTCTGTCTTCTGGGCGAGGTTAAATACTTTGACATTCTGTTAATTGTACTCGTTGATAAGAAGGTTGGTTAGCAAAATCTATGCCTAGGCATCATCCCGTTGGTAGAATCGAACAGGTGCTGTAGAGTACCCCTTTTGTCGTTTGTTGCTGTTGAAGCCTGGAGAAAAGAAATTAATGCTTGCTCCCGGATTTGAGAAATGAATCAGACAGCACCGACGTACTTACCAGCTTTCACTCTGGATAACTTTTAGTGACTCAATCGTCCCAAAATACGAAATTCCACTACAAATTTTTACCACTGCAGCGTTGACACTTATTTGAGTGGGTGGGTGACCATCAACAAAGGACCACTAACCTTCCACCGAAGTAGGGAGAGTTTTGTGTACGATTTCAAATCCGTAGATCATCTTGAAGCAGAGTTCGAGCCACTAATGACATCGACACCAACTTCCCGTAAAGGCATCGAAATGGAGAGGGAAGTTTTGTAGGAAATGTGACCAAATAAGGCGAAGTTCTCAACAAACTGGAAGGGTGTGTCGCAAGACACTCATGACCCCGATAATAGTATAGAACGATCACTTACCAGCCAACTGGTCTTCGGTGTAGCTCCCCTGTGGAGAACATTACAGATATTTTTGTTAAAAAGTCCAAGTTAAGATAGAAAGTAGTTTAAATGCTTAATATGGCTTACCATAGTTCCGCTCACAATGAACAACACAAACACGACTCAAGAAACTATTGAAGATCAACTCAGGTTATAAATCGAGCGAGAGGGCAACAGGATGAGTCACACACAGCAGGTATCCAGTTTTGTCAGCCAGTAACAAAGACTCCTTATTGACGACGAAAATTTTTTTGACTGACATAATTAGTCAATGAAAAAAGAACGTTCTGATGTCAAATGCAAGTAGAAACCCATCGTATTTTTTTTTTAATGTTTGAACTGAGTTTTCCAGAAGAAATGCTGTGGCTGTGTCCGCTATCGACAGACAATAAAGGAGAGAAGATGAAAGTCGAAGCGATGAGAGGATGCGTTCGAAGCCTCGAAGAGAGCGCTGGTGTACCAAACATTAGATGAATGACATGTTTACCTACATGGAAGTATCTTCCGTGATTACATATTTCCGACTTGATTACCTATCACGGAAACGTGTTTCGAGCAACTGATGTGGCAAGCTGGAAAACCGCAAAGTTGGGTGTTTGGTCACAAGAATAACAACCGATAAACGCTGCAAATTATTTTAGGTAAAACGCTTCGTGTGGAAAAGCGTTTTTTCGAACTCAATAGGTCAAGTGATTGGAAACCAAAAAACCCATAATCAAAATAGGTGGGTACCTAGGTACCCGCTTAGACCCATACCCACCCCCAGTGAGCCCTAATCGGTCCAGAGCCATCCCACTATACCCCGCACCCCTAGATCGCCAAAAAGTCCTAGTGCAAAATTTCAAATACTGAAAAAAACTCGGCCTCGCAATGCGTCTTTTTGGGGTGAACTGGAGAGATAGACCTGTGGCATGAAAACATAGGTCATCCAAGGTCCTCCGTCCACGCCGACTTCGGTAGTAGAAAATTTTCTAAAAATCTGGAATTTGGATCAGGGAGCCGTTTCTGGCTCTAGTTGGTCATCGAAACTTATCAACCCGATCGGACCAAATTTGGGTGGGGTAGGGTGTTGCTTTAATTATTGATCTAACCACTTGACGCAGGGGTTTTCGGCAAGAGAAAATAATCTGAATTTAATTTAACTAGTTTTTATTGAATTGAAAAATATTAATAGTTCGGGAGAAATTATGGAAAGTGGAAGCGTGTACGGGAAACGTTGAATCTGGCTTCAGTAGGGATGGCGATGAGAAGAACGAAATGAAACGATCTGACCTTGATGATGCTGCTGGTTGTTGTCGGTGTGGTGCTCCAGAGAATAGATGTGTTTTCTCGGACGCATCCAGAATTCGGTTCTGGCTTCTAGGACGTATCCAGAAGTGGGTCGTAACCTTAGAACGATGACCGATATTCAATAAATAATTGATTTCGATAGATTTGGCACTCGCGTTTACATAGAACGATTTGAGATGGGTACGCATGAAAGGGCGACAAGCAGTTTCTACAACCCTTCCAATTTTTCAACATTTCATAGCGCTGATTCACTGAAGCTCGTTCGTATTTTTCGCAACTTAGCAAATGATGTGACTCCACTTACATACATGACACACTGGGTAGCTGACCTGTAGTACCTTCTCGGATTTTGATTTTGGAGGACCATTATGCTTAGGGACGAAGGAATTATCATTTGCCATAAAGGTTTTTCCTTTGTAGAATTTATGTGCATCTTTGGGCCTCGAATTGGCCGAGTTCTGAACATTTTGAACTTCCTTGTGACGGGACGGCAATTCTACCTCACTAGCCAGTTGCATCGCTAAACATCGTTCGCGTACGAATTTTGTCAGAGATTCAAAAGGTAATGGGTCAAAATGGGTATCCATTACCCATTTTGAATATGTGTTTTCGAGATTTCTGGTACCTAGGCGTGTGGGGTATCATTTTCCACTAATTTTTTGACGCTGAATCCAATGAGACGGGTCCCGAAACGATTGGTGCCCTCTGGATGAGGCTATGGGTCGAAATAGGTGCCTATCTACCCATTTCGAATGTGTTTTCGATATTTCTGGTACCTAGGCGTGTGGGGTATCATCTTCCACTAAATTTTGGACCCTGAATCGATTGGAGTGGGTCCTGGACCCACCACCCCCACTGTTTTCCCTATTTTGCCCATGTTGAAGAAATTTTTCTCCATGCGCCTGGTCCGAGGAATCACCAATCCGTGTGTAAGAATTTGCAGCTTCATAGATCAATAATGCCAACCGTGTTGTTGAATTAACGTGTTATTTATTCAGCAACGCGATCGATAAATTATTCGTATAACTGCTGACGAAACAAACCGGCAAAGGAGGACACGGTGATTATTCTACTGCTGCATAGGTTCAAGAAATACCAACAACACCAATCAACATTTGGAATATGGTGGCACTTCTGACATCTGGCCCATGAGGCAATCAAAATGATTTTTTACGAACTAGTCAACCCTCCGAATGAATTATTGTGTTAGAGGAGAAGATGTTATAAGAGAAAAGATGCATGCAATGCAAAAAATGCCAAATTTGAACGTGGATATCATGTTTTGAACAAATCTCGCCGTTCTTTACGAAATATCGAGGTACCGCGAAGAGCCGAGGTCAAAAAACGACCACGGATCGGAGAAAATACTACAATAATTCGTTTCATCGACGATCAATAATGAGTACATAATTCAAATCCTCATCACAACTTCTCGTAAGACTGGTTCTTCCAGTAGTGGGGAGAAGCCTAGACTCAATTCTTGTGTTGTATGGTTATCAAAGCAGAGGCGGGAGGCCATGGACACTTGTTGCTGAGCTCGGCTCCGCTCGTTGAAAAGGCTGTTCAGTCGCTTAGGGAACTTCACAACCAGCAGTGCGAAGGTAAAATGAGAATTCATTCCGTATTTCCATATTGACGTATAGAAATTTTCGTATCTCCTTCTGAGGAACAATTGTTCATCATATAAATGAGTATACGTGACAGTTCATTTTGTCTTCAGGACAATAATCCTGTAATCCAGATGCACACAACATTTTGGGCAATGTCATTAATTATTGGAATATTTAAGTTGTGCAACAGTGGGGAATCAACAAGTAAATATTGGCCCTCCTCTTCCCTAGACACAACGTCGCCACACGCCAAGACTTGGAAAACGTTGACTCGAGGAAAGAATTGATTCTGAGATTGCGTATAGGCAGTCCATGTAGCTATGCACATGATATCTGAGATTCTCATTGACATCAGAACGAAAAAAAATTATATTTTTGCACTTTATTGATACGCTTTGCCGGTTTATCACTGGGACCAACACGATCGCGTTGAACGCGTACACGAACAATCGACTCAAGACTTGAATATCACAAATAGGTAGGCCAGAAAATTCAATACTAACTTCGTTGAGGTGTCTAACGGTAGAAGGAAACCTGCCGATCTATGGAAAATTGCTTGCGTGCGCCTCTTATTGGACGAGGAACAAGGTCGATTTGAGGATGAGCGTGATCTGTTTCGAACGAAATAACCAAAACAACGGCAGAACTTCATCAAGAAGTGATTTCCTAACGAATTATTAATGTTGAACAGTTCTTGACGCAAGGACATATCTAATTGGCTCAGAGCTGATACTCGGCCGAGCCGTATTATTTCAGCGTTCGTACATACTCACTCTGCCACTTGGGCTGCCCTATTATATTTAAACCATATTTATTCATTTATCAGCGAAAATTTACTCGTAGCCCTAAATTTTTGATTGGAATTAACTTGTGCAGATTTCAGATAATATTTTGTCTTGTCGCTGGATAAAAAAAAAAAAAAAAACCTACTCCACGGACAACTGGATTTTTTGCCCCGCGTTTTGATTAGGTAATATATTTACGGTAAGGGACAGTAATTATACGGTGCGGAGAAATATGAATATGAGTGGCAATCTGTATCCTGGGCATCTTTGCGTGCGAAGTGATCCCAATTAACTGTGGGGGTTCTTTTAGTTTTCTCATAATTGTGTGCGGCCACGTGATGATACGTTATGATAATAAGTCCTAAACCCAAATTTGTTTAGACAAGAACTTCATTCGAGTGGATAGGAAGGGGGAGACAGAAGTATTCATAAATAAAGTGTATGTGTTTAAATAACGTTTTACAGGACCGTTGTTATGTCGTTTGGAATCTCGGCATCTACGAGTGCCTATACTAAGCAAGCAGAAATATAAAATTTGAGCCTGCCTATAAGTTGATACTAAGCTTTCCCTTGTTTCAGATACCATCAGCCTAGCCGTTCAATCGTAGCTTGGGAACGCTCATGTTCGGGTCTTGACGGTTCAGAGGTCGGTTTTCGGACTCTCCGTGCGACAACTCGAAGGTGTGAAAATGGGGTGTAAGCCTTCAAAGGACATGATTAAGAAAGTGGTCAACCCCGTGGATGATGACATCGGTGAAACGGTGTCCGAAGAGAAAGAGAAGAAAATCAATCGAATTTCGAGACAATCGGCTCAAGAGGAGGAAGGCGAAGGTCAAACTGAAAACGACCCACTAGGAAAAGGTAAGCGGGGTTTTACACCTTCGATTTACGATCAGAACATGGAGTAAATAAATTATGAAGAATACCGAGAAATCACATAGACAACGCACGTTCTACCTGACAATGTCCAGTCAGAACCGTCTGTCCGGTCTTGGGGTAGGCACGTACCAATGAAGTTATTCTGCTCCCTCGTATTCTAGTGCAGCGCCGACCTGGATCAAGGAATCGCGTGATGATAGTAAAAGGGGTCAAAGCGGGTAGGCAGCTCTACTTTCTTTGTCTTCTGACGAAACATTTCAGAAAATGCCAGATTTGTATATACTTTCTATTGTGCCTACCTGATTACCAACCTGCAGGACTGGTGAGATAAGACGTGGAAAGTTTTCGCAGACTCACCCTCAGAGACTTTCGCTGATAAGGGTAAAAGTTTCTTTAATAAAAACAGGCACCCAAGGCCGCATGTTATTGAACGTGGAGAGGGAGGGAGGTAATTAAGAAGATAGTTCAGAGGCTTCAGGCAGGTGGTCATCAGATTGATTAAAATACCTAACCACTTCTTCCTTGGGCTGTTTCAACTGAGGGAATGTTTTAAAAATATTTGGGATTGAAAATAATATATATGAATAAAAGCATAAACCGTTTGCTACTATTATTAGGGAAAATTGAAAAATCAAGAGCGGTTGATTCTATTCTCAAAGTTGAACGGAGACGAATTCAATGAAACAATATTCTTCAATGACTATAAAATTAATTATGAAGTACGCAAAGAAACAAAAGTAAAGTTCAAAATACACCGAACACTCGGGAGTACATCGTTAGTTAATAGAAAACAGATATGTACTACCACAAACAAATTATTAGAAATAGAGCAAAGTTGTCCTTCTAGTTCAGTTGACTCAGTTGAAACTTGATACGAACACGAAGTAATTACATGGATGATGAAGCGATTAGGATGAGAGCGAAGTGGAATCGTGAGATCACACCGTTAGCGGATCTTGTGGTCTTGCTTGTGCCTGGAGACCCAACCTCTGCTGTGTTGAATCGATAGAAGAACGCTTTCAATAGCGGGGTTTACTTTTGTCTTCACTTTATAACAATAATAGTGACCTTCCTTCTCCCTTAAGATCACCAGTTTCGTTTAAAGTTAGAGGTGATTTGAAGTCATTGATTTATAGAACATCTTCTCGATTTGAAAACAGAGTTCAATCCTTTCACACCTGTGGGTACCTTTCGGTTTGACCCTGCTAATACTTGTACCTACTAACTAGATAGCAGATACCCCGAGTCGGAATTACTAAACTTATTTCACCCCAATTGACCTCTGACTACTTGACCCGCCCGCTGATGCGAACAAAAAAAGTTGCTAATTATTAACGGAGAAAAGCGGACGAAAAATCACGTGAGACATGCAACGCCCATCACGCTTTCTTAGGCTGTTGACTAGGTATCGATGACTTTTTGGAAAGTCCTGTCTTCATTGGTTCGGAATAAAATACCTTCTCGTAACTTTTCTTCACCTTAGAATACATCAAACTTGATCAACTTCACACAGGTATGTCAAATGGTCATGGTGCCGTGATGTCAAATCGTGAGTCGGACCTCTGTCGACCTTTTGGTGTATTATTTCACTATAATATTTTATATCAAAAGAAAATTCTTCTCATACGATTCTTTCCCGCGTTCAAGAGTGGGTTAATCTAAAAACTCGTCAAAACCATTATATGGCGTCCACCCCTAAAATGCTTCTAATAATATGTTTTATCATTTACTCAATGTGGGTTCTTCTTGAGCGTGACTAATTTTTACTCTACATAGGCATGATAATATATCAACACCCACTAAATTTGTTCGGCGTTGCAATGCCTAAAAAAGTCCTTATTTTTTATTGTCTAAAGTTTATGGTAATTTCTTGCCAAGCCGTCAAACCACCGATGGATTTATAAAAAATTATCACGCCATAACGCCTTACTTCTTAACCGTTTGCTTTTGTTAGTGTCAAATGCTTTTAAATTGGCTTTTTAATGCATTTACCTAATAGAAGAGTGAAACATTTCCCTTCGTCTCCTCTCTTAAGCGTACCATCTTAATGCATTTTGGAGACCTTCGAGATATACATATATTATATTGTACAGTGATGATAAAAATACAACTTACATAGTGTTTTTGATACTTTAGCTAGGGTCGACCGGATTTGAACTTTTAGATTATGGGCCCAGGTCACGGAATCCCACAAACTGAATCAGATACTCATCATTCCCTGTTCCCAAAATGATCAGATAAGCGCGAAACCTACTTTTTCTCAGAGTGGCTCGTGGCTCATCGCTGGGTCGATGAGATTGGCAGTTGTCATTCGGGCCTCCTAATCAAACCGGAGTCATCGCTTCGTTTCTTTTTTAATCCAGAAAGAGAGACAATCATTTTGGTCGAATATCCAGTACTTACATCAACGGACGGAAGAAAATTATCTTTTGGATCACACGATTCATTCAATTTCACGACCGCTTGCCGTCATCCCTAGATCGATGGGTGCTTCTCATGATGAGGTATGTAATGATACTATTGATCCATGATGATATCGGGTATCTTCAATAAAAAAAAGGCATGAAGATCCCACTTGACGTTTAATTGTTTGCAAGTCGTGCTAGGGTAGATCTATAGTCAACACTCGGGATGAATTTATTTCCGGATACGTATTCCGGGTGTATTGGCTGTTGATGAATTGGTATTACCAAACGAATTTTTTCCTCAATAGTTTATTTTTCCTTGGTACAACTTTGAGGAAATGACGCCTTCGAAGTCCCTGTAGTGTGGGAAGAACATCGAGTAGGCAATATTGAGTAAGAGGCATCTCTAAATCGATTCAGTTTACAAAATTAAATAAACGTTATCCAAACCGGCCGAAATAAAGTCCCTCGATGTCTAACCGGAGTCACTAAATCTATAATAGTTGTATAACTTTGTTATTCTATGCATTCGAGCAACAGGGAACCAGTCAAGTTGGCTAGTGTAGAGAAGGGTTGAATTGTTTGTTTTAATCACATCCCGTTCATCTACCTCTTTTCACTTTTTCTCTGACCTCTTTGCCAACTTGACCTTATTAGGGATGAGATCAGATGCCCTATCATAAGAGTTGATTTACCTTACTACTTTGCGAAAGATGTACTGACCCTCCCTCTTCTTTCTTTTCCCGAACAGAAAAGCGGTCACGAAAGGTTCCCTTTGTCACGCTAAAGGTTAGTAGTATAATCTGAAGATTATGGCTATTCATCAACCCCTGTGATTGAACAATACTGATCGTTCGCTCTTATTCTATATTTAGGTAAGCTTTACGTGTCGATTGAGAATGGGTAGTAGGATCTAGAACTGGAGGTACTTGTCTTCATCAAACTATAAATCAATTAAGGCCCAAAGCGTCGGAAATCACTGATACGTAGAACCGCAAATATTTACATTACATACGATTTCGGCGGCGGAACACCATGATTCTTTGGCGACTTCATACCCAATATTGACAACGATGCACCCAGAGTCCTTTCGTTAAATGGTCGTGATGTGTGTTAAAAACCGCTAGGTTTTTATAATATGGTCGTATTAGCCATTCCTATCACATTAATATAATATTATTGAAAGATATACTACAGAATGGGTGAAAGAGGAAACATCTAAACAAGGTATTAGGAAAATTTAATAAAAAATTATACGCATTTCTTTTCTTTTGGCGTTACCCTGTTTGTCTGAATTCACTGTTTCAACAGCAGACTAGTTTAGTCTCACAAGACATTCTCAAAAGACATTCAGGGGGGTAAGCGAACCAGTGATGACCTGCACGTTAATACTATTCCGAGTTATGGAGTGGCATAATTTGAAAGGATATTTACCTATAGAAAGCCGCGCTCTAGGAATCATCCGACGTGTGATACATATTTATGGCTGCCCCTTGCCAAACTAGTTGATTTGCTCGATAGGTTTATCACCATGCTTAATGTAAATACATCCTATATTTCTCGGTTCTTTTAACGTTCTTGTGAAGGAATACACGTCCAGCTCACGAACGAACAGTGCATATGAATTGCAAATGAGTGAATTTACACATTCAACAGCCGGAGTAGTGAGGTAATAACGCTCATGCTATCCAGTTAATAACGAACATACCGAGAATAGAAAAGCGAGTGCGGATCGATGGATGTGCATCAGGTCAATGTGTAATAACGCCAAGGTAACTGTAATAGGAATTATGGTGGTATGAGAGAGTTGAAAGTTCGGTGATGATCTACTTAGCGATAAACTACCATTTGGAACTATACTGAGTAGTTCTAATTTGTCCAACGAAAGCCAACATTGGAGCTGGACAAATGAACCCGAAGTGCAGTTTTGGATTAAGCAAAGCGATTCTCATCATAGTTAGACCCTTCAACCTTTATAACATAGTCTACATTCACAAAAATTGAGTCTTTTGTAACGAACGAAAACAGTTTTGGTGTATCATTAGTATTGAATAATACACCTTTGTATACGTACAAACTTAATTAATTATTACTTATAAACTTAGCTTTAATTTGAGTCAACATGAGTAATAAATAAATTAAAAATTGAAAAAAATTGTTCACATTTCCAAGTGCGTAGATTCAATGTCATACATTTTTTCTGGGCGCATCAGGCGTCTATATCATAATAACCAAATGTCCGTACGCCGTCCACGACGATTTTGGTAGCAGAAAAATGTCTAAAAATCTAAAATTTTGTCAGGGACCTGTTTTCGGTTTTAGTTGGTTCTCAAACCGTTTCAGCCCAATCGAACTAAATTTGGGGGGAGTAAGGGTCAAAATGTGTTTTTAAAAATTGATCTTCGAGATATTTGGCGATCTAGGGGTATCATTTTCGACTAAATATGGGACTGAATCCAATGAGACGGGTCCCGGACACTCCACGCCCATCGTGTCCCCCATTTTCGGAATTTTCGTCGATTTAGGCATGCCTAGCTAATAGCCCGAAACTGTGGCAGAGTAAGGGGGCAAAGGGAGGCAGTGTTTAAAAATTTGTTTTTGAGAATTTGGGTCGTAAGTGTGTAAGGTGTACCTTACCAATAAATTCAAGCGTGAAAGTTCTCCTCTTGGACATTTGAGTTTTAGTAGGGTGTCGTCTAGATCCCCCCCCCCCCCCCCTAGGCTGGCTGACATCGTCTCTGATCCTTAGACGCATATTATGTATAACTTATTTATGGTATCAGAGACAATAAGCTCCAATAGGAGAAACGTCCTTTGTGTCGCCTCCAATGTCTGGTGTTAGTCAACAGATATGATGGTTTTATCGATTGGTCTATCGCGAGGCCCTCGTGAGCGCTCTATCGAGAATGAAGCCACTCAAAACCTTGCGGTGGTGTCCACAAGGGAGATGTTTCAGTCTTTTGCCAGGCGGTTTTAGCGATGTTCGATTACCTATTTCTGATTTTGAAAACCTGAATAATTACATTTTTGGTTTATTACCTATATTTTCATGCGACGGGAGAGGTTGATCTCTGTGATTTGCCACGTTGAAATTTGTATCAAAATGTGTTTCTCGATAAATTAATTTTCGAGATTTTCGGCGATCTAGGCGTGTGGGGTATCATTTTCCACTAAAATTAGGACGCTGAATCGATTGGAATGAGTCTCCAAGCTGCTGGTCCGAGGAATTACCAACCCCTGTGATTTTTCTCGCGGTTTATTTTTCAACCTGCCCGTTGTGTAGCTTTTTTGATAAAACGGTATTTGGATATGTTAAGAAATTCTGATACTAGAGTAGTTAAATATTGTAGAATAGCTTGGCAACTCAAGGTGAGAGTTTTGAACGAATGGACTCTGGGAACATAATATATAAGTAGCCTAATATGTGATTTTGGTTGGTTATTCCTTGAATAATCAACCTATGTTTTCATGCAAAAAGTCAATCTCTCCGATTCGGCCTAAAATTTTTTTCTGGAAGTTTCAAGGTGTCTAGATCAAAATTAACGGGAGTCCGTCCGCCGTCCGCCGTCCACGCCGAATTTGGTAGTAGAAATTATTCAAAAAATCCGAAATTTTGGTCAGGGGTCCGTTCATGGCTCTAGTTAGTCTTCGGAACTTTTCAACCCGATCGGACCAAATTTGGGTGGGGTAGGGGTCAAAATGTGAATCTCTAAAAATGGATTTTTGAGATTTTTTGCGATATAGGTGTGTGAGGTATCATTTTCCACTAATTTCTGGACGCTGAATCCAATGAAAAGGGTCACAGAACGATTGGAACCCACTGAAAGAGGTTATGGGTCAAAATGGCTATCAATTACCCATTTTGAATATGTGTTATCGAGATTTCTGGTACCCAGGCGTGCGAGTTATGATTTCCTCTAACTTTTGGACTCTGAATCCAATGAGACGGGTCTCGCAACAATTGGTGCCCTCTGGATGGGTAAAAATGGGTGCTTATTTACCCATTTCGAATGTGTGTTTTCCAGATTTCTGGTACCTAGGCGTATGGGGTATCATTTTCCACTAAATTTTGGACCCTGAATCGATTGGAATGGGTCTGGGACACTGTTTCCACACCCACTGTTTCCCCCATGTTGAAGAAATGAATCTCCATGCGCCTGGTCCGAGGTTTAAATTAGTCTCCATGCGCCTTGTTCGAGGAATAACCAACCCGCGTGTAAGAATTGGCAGCGTCTTTGTTGTTGTGGTTTGTTCTGTTTAGTTTATTTGTTGAAATATGAATTAGATGCGAACCCAATCAGACGGTCTACGGACCATGATTATGCGTGACTCCTGGACATATAATATATATTACAAGTTTTGTTACATCAATTCAATAAGGCATGCTTTCACAGACTCTCTCTTTCTCATGCCTGAGGCCTAACTATTCGGTTGCTCGAAAATGTGTAGTTTTTTGTTTTCAAGATGTTCAATTCGGGAGTTTTAGTCGCAGATAGTGACGTGTTTTTGGAACATTTTTGTTTCTTCTCGTAGTTTTCTATCTTAAAATTAATGATTTTTTCTGGCTGTCGATTGTAACAACAGTATGCAATTATTATCTGAGGGTTTTGTAGTGTGCCAGTCAAATACCTGAGAAATGTTTTTTCTGCATTCAGAAAGAACAAGTTTGGTTGGTGAAGTGATGTTTGGCTAGCGTTTGCCATGTGGACGATTGGAATGCTCATCACACACGTATACTGCATCTCTGAAAATCTTAGAAAGAGTGCCTTTCAAGAAAAGTGCTCAACACTGTGTCCTACTTTCCTTCTATAGACATTCTTCAGAGTAAAACTCCATCTCTGTTTGTTTGTTTTGATTCGAACACCAGCCGAGGCACTGCTCGTATTTGAGATTCAGAGTCGATCTTTCCTCCGCTAACAACCACCCCCGGATGATGCTTCCCCCATCCTCCTTCCCACACACAAATGGGCCGCGCACGAGGAAAATGTGATGTTCCATCATCGGAGTGCTATTCCTAACATTTACAAGGTTCCAAACTCGTGGCGTAGTGTTTATGTCTCCCTAAGGCTGACGAGTGTAATCTACGTATTCTCGTATCAGACCTCTTTCCCCTGTTTAGTTTCTTTCTGTTTGCAACAAGAGGGAGTAGCGACATTTTTTGACGTTCCCCATTCATCTTACAGGGAAAAATGAAAATGAGATTCAAGCCGTATTGCAGACAGTTTTTTCGGAAGGGATGAATGAATTATAGTAGCTCCATGTCATAATTCTGAAGAATGCATATTTCAGCTTCTCTTCAACATGAAATTAAGTTTCGACTTGGTTTTACCAAACTGAGAAATATCGATCTCCCTACGTTTTGATTAAAATGAGTGTGTAGCGGCCAAAAAAAGGTGAGCAATTAATTAATTTTGTTCTACTGGAAATATGTTAAATTTTTCATAAGTGGTTTCACTTCTCCGAGCCATAATATAGCTTAAGAAACTAAAATCCGCATGACGAGATCTTCTTCTCAATGAAGTGGCTCATGTTGAGAAGTGAGTCCTCGAGGTGTGTTTCGTTCCATTTCCTCTCTCTAATTTCTGAATTTCGACAGGTTCTGAAACACCTAAATTGTTTTATGTATTATAAATTCACGCATTCAATGAATTTATGCATTATGCTGATTTATAGATGAGTTATCCCGTCGTTATTTTTCCTCTTCAGATTCGCTCGCTTTGCGGCAATGTGAGGTATTTTCCATTATTCTTCTGTGCTCGTTACGGCATTTTGTGAAGAGTTTCTCTCGATTAAACCACTGAATAATTTGATTTATCCCTTCGTAACATGTTGTGTCCGGTTGAAAAATGTGGGTGAAGAGGGCACTGGAGCAATGCGGACGACGCTTGGGTTCAAGGCTCACGATGCGAAGCTCTGTAAGAGTAGAGAGATACGGGGTATTTTTATTATGAATAACTTACGACCCCCTCCCATACCCTATTTTGCCTAAGCCCTGGCTTGAATATTTCACCCAATTTCCCCTCGAAAGGGGGCCCCGATCCCTGCAGTCTCCCATGGAAATAAATGGGCTATCTCCCTCAGAGTTCACACGTGCAGATGGACCCTCTGGAATGAGGTACTCCGTTGACGCCGTGTCTGTTTGCTTTCTTCGTGACTGAGTTCTCCCTCAAATAGAGAAGGAAAGAAAAAAAAAATTTATGTTCACGTTATGAACGTTCCTGTTTGTAACTCGATTAACTTAGAATCTGTTCATCGTAGCAGTTTCTTGCCGAATTTCTCTGTTCTTATAACTTCTGGTCATAATTGAATTACTTTTCAGAAACGCCGAAGTTGTGGTTCACTTGAGAGTTTGTGCCTTCAACTGTCCTTATGTGTAATCTCAGTTTGCACGACGCCAGATAGTCTGCGGACGGATTTTTGCAGCTGAAAATCAATTCTGAGACTTCGCTTTTTTTCTCATAACATTGAAGCAAGCATTTATCGTGCGTAATAGCCCTATTCATACCTTTCAATTGTATACCCCTAAACTCCATTTTTACTTTCAAACGTTCAGTTTTTAAGCTACGAAGTGTGGAAATCAAAATCCATAATGCCGGGCCACTGTCCAGGTGAATATGGCCCTTAAAATGTCTCAAAAAATGTCGAGGTTTTTGAATTTCTGTACAAGGGTAAGGGTACCCCGAAATGAGACCCCCCTCTCTCCTGTACCGTTATTTAGATTCTGTACCACACAGAGCGTAACAACGGTTTGAGTCGGAGGATAGAAATTATGTGGAGGATTGACAAAACGTTGTGATAAACGAGTATCGTTCCACGTCAAGGGTATCTGGCGGTGACAGTTGAAAAGCTGTTAGAAGCGGCTTACGTGATGAATTGAGAATGTGAGGTGGATGATCCAACGCGTAGAAGTAAGAGCAAATGAGTTAAACGATCGCACCAGGTTGTTTTCAGGAGATTCTGAGTTGGAATCGCTATTGACTTGGTTGTTCGGACCTTTGGAGCAGTCGCATGGTGTGTTACAACGAAGTGACATCAGAGGAGCATCCACGGCGCTTCTTGGGTCCCGCACTGAGAGGATTGGATGTTCATCGTATTAGGTTGGTTCCACGAACCTCAAAGTCCCTGAACAATGCATTCTGAAATACCATATTGAGGCGAAGGTATACATTTACTACCAATACGCAACATGAGGCTAATTGCACGGTGAAATGTATCCTTGTTTCATCCTCACTCTTCTGCCCCCTCTGCAGAAGTTGATTGACAACATGGACCCTCCCTTGGTAATTACGTTGGATTTCCAACTCGAAAATTGGTCGGACTATTCCTGGACACACTGAAAAGGCAGCCAGGATTGGTCATCAGCGACAACGGAGAGGGCCGCGCGAACTCCTCGGCCTCCGAATCAGAAATTCAATACTTCGCCACTTGAGGTCACCGTAGGATTAACCCTCCTCCCCCTTTTAGCGATTCACTTTCTCAAATATTCTACAGTGGGTTTTACTCGACTAATAAACGTCCTCATTGAGGTAAGAGGGGAGCGTATTCAGGAAGTTAACTCAATGTTAGGTAGAAAAATACACGCGGGCACTATTTATTTACCTGCCTACCTGATTCGTATTTTTACTATCCTTGATTATAGAAGAGTAACATACAGAGTAACATACACCTAAGCACAATACACCTTAATGCACCTAAGCTTCCAATCTTCTTTGATTTGGATATAGGTTCAATATTACAACCCTATATAATTTTTGGAGGTAACCCGTGAGAGTGGAGTGTCCCGGACTCATTCTAATCGATCCCTTCCCAACTTTTATGGGAGTATTACATTGTTATTAACACCCCACAGCCTTAAAAACCTACCTAAACCTCTAAAAACTACCTAAAAAACTCGAAAACTCACTTTTTAAATAGGTAGGTCGGTGCTCATTTGACCTCCCTCCAGTGGGCGCCAATCGGTCCGAACTCGTTTCAAATGATTCTGCGTCCAAAATTTAGTGGAGAATGATGCCCCACACGCCCAGATCCCCAAAAATTATAACTGGGGCACCATTTAGATCCCCTTTACATGTAGACGTGGTGTAGACGTAGACGTAGATGAAATGAAAAACATAGGTTGATTACTCAAGGAATAACCAACCAAATGAAATGAAATGAAAAAAAAAAAAAAAAAAAAAAAATGAATGAATGATCTGTTGATGCCAGGTAGAGCCCAGTACATAATACGGCGATTGGCGAACGACGACATTGGTGTGCGAGTGGTCGAGACACATGACCTCCATTACAGTGTTCCCGGTCAGATGTACACGGGATTAATTTGAAAAACGATTCAGTCAACGGCCGCTGAATATCATCTTGACGCTGGGATGTGAATTTGAAATCGGCTCGACGGGATGCGAGCCATTTGAAACGTCTCTCTCAGTCAAAACCACAGCGCTCAATTGATATTCACGTATAATAATACCCTTTCCTTCTGCCGAGATTACCAGCGTCCGTAGCCGCACTATGCGCCAGCCTGATTTTCCTCTCAGTTCGCGGTGAATCATAGATTCTCGTTTGTTTCCGCAGGCTCCGTTGCACAGCTCAGACCAGTACACATAATGAATAAATTATTTCTACCGTAAGGGTGAATCCTCCCTCCTCATTTTCATTCGCATTCTTCTTTAGACTATTCAGAAAAGGTTCCGCATAATACGAGCTCGACTTACAGAATTTTCATAAACCCTGTATGATATAATAACTTAAGCTGTCTTTTTGGAATTGGGAGATAGGAAAAAAAAAATCATTTATTCCTCTATCGTTACCAGTACCGTTCAAGCGTTACTCACCAACCCGTTCTATGTGTGTGAGTGTAATCCGTTCAGTTCGAACAAATCCGGCAACGGCATCGAAAAACACTTTGGCTCTGACTGGATGAATCCTCTCTCAGCCTTCTCCCAATCGCCTTACCCCATTTGTCTCTCGCAGAGAGGAATCAATACTTGGTTGCAACGAAAATATCGAGCGTTTGAGGTTTCAAGGAGCTGAAAAAATTCCTACAATTTGTCATCATGCCTAGGTAGATAATGGCATTGTGTGGACACTGTTACGATGTTGCAATACGTAATACCGCTCAAACAATTATGAGGGTTTCGGGGGTTTTAGGATGCGCAACCATTCAGGGATATTGTTCACGATTGGAATGGCGCAACTTATTTATATGTTCGGGGATCTATTGCCACTAGGTCTTTGCCTATGATGTAAGCAGCCGCATCCCCCCACCCTATCGTATCTGGTTCGTATGTTCCTATTTCACCAAGTTGTTTCCACCGGCATTATTTCGAACCACTCGGTTTTCTCGTGCGTTTTACTATTTCAACTAGGTACCTTCGTATTTCATCCGAACTGCTGCTTTTCCATTGGTAGGAGACACATCTTGGTAAAGAATAGTCGAGCAACCACTTTTGGCGGAGGTCCTCGCGCACTCTTTTCTGCCTCTCGACGTTTTGTCTTGGCGACTTTCCAATTTATTGTTGGAAGATTTAAAACAGGGGTCGAGCTGCTCTTCGTTTCACTTGTCAGCAAGTCCTGCCCTTGAAAATAACCTTGAGCGGATAGCCTCAGTAGTCTTCAGTGGCATTCAGCGGTAATTATGTAAACAGGGTGTTGATACAGGTTTGTTTTGTTCGAGAGTTCACGTTAGCACATTACCTACTCACTCAAGGTAGTGGGGATATGGAGGGGTAGGGGGGTCTACAGCCCCGGGGCCCGATCCGGGGCCCTAGGTCTGGTTTAAAATACAAATCAGTGGTCTTTTTAACCGGGCAATATTTCCTTTAACAGACTTCTTATCTAAAAATAAAGTTAGGTGTAATGCATTAATCAGTAGGGCAAAACTTGAGTTTTTCTTCTATTGTAGAATAGAAGAAAAGAACAGGTAAATTTGAAGGTGAGGGGTTTTAGTACTGTGGTGTCCCGCAGGTCCGGCCCGGCCGCCCGGGCGTGTGGTGGGTATTTCAAGTCTGCGAGGTGGCAGCATGCAGCGTTGGCAACACTGCTAAATTTGTGGTTTACTTAAATATGAAACAGCCTGAAAAGATAATTTATGAATGAATAAGTGAAAACAGGTCTAGATTACACCAAAATGACTTATTTTATCTGTAATTCAACATTGTTCTCAGGGACTGGGGAGTATCCCTAGACTCCCGGTACCCCACACAAACAAAACGCCTTCATGCATTATTGAGAGTGTCACAATTCAATTCAGCTTGGAAAATAGTTTAGCCACTATTTTGGTAAAAATGTATAATTTTTTACACTTGAAATGTCATTATTACCCTTAAATTATGTCACAAAAATAAAATTGAATATACCGTGGGAAAGCTGGTATTTTGGGGGAAGTTCTACGAATGTACGCGGGAATTTTTCGGGGGAAAATGTTTCCAATACCCAGCTGAATGTTTACAAGGTTTTGCGTTTGCATTCATTTCCTAACGTTGTGCTGAATTAGTGAATACCAGTACTCTATTATTAGAGACGGCGAGGAGCCCATCAGAAGGTAAATGTGTCGGCTCTTTCCAAAGGTTCAATTTTCAGGTTGGCTCTGTTTTAAGTGCGCCACAACCAGCTGTATAGAACATGTCTTTGAAGGAGGGGCACCACGTAATACGAGTAAATCTCGGGGAATTGGCACTGTATCATTGGTATCAAGATGAAAATTATGGCAAATTTATGGCTATCTTAAGCGGGATACTATCAGTTTCGCTGGAGTAAAGAGAGGAGTGACCAGTTCCTAACCCGTCTG
This sequence comes from Cyrtorhinus lividipennis, assembly GCA_019603395.1. Lineage (NCBI taxonomy): Eukaryota > Metazoa > Arthropoda > Insecta > Hemiptera > Miridae > Cyrtorhinus > Cyrtorhinus lividipennis. The sequence continues at coordinate 5,073,475 of CM034006.1, read as the reverse complement.
ATGCTATGGTGCCCAAGTTCTTTGCAAAAAAAAAAAAAAAAACATGAAAAATGCTGATTGGCCTATGTGCACCATTTCAAAATAGGCGCATTAGGTTCTTGAGCAGTCTTCATCTCAATCAAACAACACTTTTGAAGTTTTTCCAAAGTTCCTAATATAGATCTGGATTCTGTTTCCTCAATCCTTGCGTGAGCAACACCGGGCAGAGAAAAAGGTTCAGCCAATCTTGGAGACCCTCCACCCAAGCGCTTCGTTAAGCAGTCCTCAGTCGTACATCGGCTGTCATCTGAACTACAATTTATCGTTATTGGATAGAGGAGAGTTTATCGGAGCCTGATCACTATATACAACTGGCAACCTTCAGATACACGACTAATATCAAGTCCTAATCACAAGAATTAGGAGGGATCTAGTGTTTTTCCGATTCTTGACTATCTCCCCATAAATTTACACATTTATTTAGCTGAAGACGTCGTTGCCTTGAGGCCTTTGACCTCTAATGGTTTCACACAAACCGAAGTAGTGAACTATCGGGAAATCTGTCGGTGAACCTTTCCGGTTCAATAGTATACGTTCCAAGCTTGGTAAAATCGAAATGAATGGGAATTTTCAGAGAAAACGGTTACGTTGGGTCCCAAGGGCCTTCATTGTCCCGAGGACGGCCGTGTGTTCACTGTGCTGTACGTGTGAGTGATACGGAACCCTTCGAGCTTGGTAGCTTCCTTTTATAAAAGAAAGGCCCGAAGAAAAGTAAAAACGGAGCGAGGGAGAAGGTTTTCAAATGAAAAAGAAGAAAGGAAGCAAGAGGATTTTTCTTTTTGTTCGTTTTCCGCTCCGAAGCAGAGCATGGGAATATACGCTACGTGCGGGGGACCGCAATTAGCCGACTGGTTCCCATCCCTTCCACCCTATTATATTTTTTTCTTTCCCTCTTTCCACTTCTCACCAACGGGATCAGACCCAACCGCCTCTTTGTTATACTGACGTTGTGGGTGGTCAAGGAAACAGTGAACGTCCTCGTGTGAGTGTCCTCCATCTCCCACTATGTTAATAACTAAATCGATGAGAGACTGAAGTGATACATGCCGTTTCAATCAGCTGGCTCCGTTGTTCAGGAATCGCCTTTAGTGGGGTATGCACAAGGTTGTAAATCGACACTTGAAGATATACTCTGTCATCATGATCGGGCATCGATTATCAGAGTCACTTCAGATCTTGGGGATCTAACCGGCCAATTCGGTGTTGATCGACCCACCTTCGTCGCAAGATCAAGTTGAATGGGGTCCAACTTTCTTCAAACTACCCTAACCACATTTTCAAAATACTCATTGTTACTCTGGCCTCCGTTCGTTGCGATTAGGCTGAAAATTATTTTGGTACAACTAGGGTGCATAACAGGGTGCGTAATTTCAGATTTTCCTCAAAATTTATCGGGGTGACAAAACATCAAGCATAAAGGTAGTGAAAGCACATAAAAATTCTCTATTGTGTAGCGTACTTACTTTTATCCCAAAATGGTCCTTTTTAAAATTTGATGATAGCTTATTTTTATTTAGTCGAATTCAAAACTCGAGTCAGAATAGAAGAGAGTCAGATCACAAAAGAAAATGAAAAATTTCGTTCTGAACATTAGTGCGATTCATCTCTCATCGATCCCTCTCGGTGGTCGTTACGTTTGAATTCCATACCTTATTATTTGTCGGGGTGAACCCTACCGCCAGCTTCAATGCCCTAAACGTTACACCCAGCCGATGAATAATGTAACCTACAGGAGCTTAAATGGTATGGAGTTTCTCGTCGCGGAACAAAGTGAATTAATGAAGCGAGGAATTGTTTCATCAATACTAGACACCGATGCATCATTTAATACTGAAACGGGAGTTCATTAGGTTTTGCATATCAAATTTCAACCCTTTACCGACTTGAGCTTTCATGGTTGGGTAATTTAGTATCAAATTGATCGAAAATCATAAGAATTATTCTCTCCAACTGATCACCTATGTCCTTGAAAATTTCAGCCTTTTTTGTTCAAGATGAAGACCTTGTCACTGCCATCACTCAAAGACAAGCTCCTCGGTGATATTACACTAGTTGGGGAAGAGATTGTGAGTTGTACTCTACTTCGATCGAGACTAATGGGAGGCAGGGCTTCCTCACCATCAACACCGTCCAGTCTTGAAGGTTAGGTATAACCTCAATCAAGCGGCCTTTACATCCTTTACAATAATAAACAGATGATATAAATATAAAATGACGACTGAAATTAGGGTTGAATGTATCAGAACACTTCTATGTTTATTTCACGATCTCTATTAGGCATTGCTGGTAAGTTTTAACTTGGTGCAATTTGAAAAAACAAAGTAATATAAAAATTATTAAAAAAAAAAAATTAAAAAAGAATAATAATAATAATAAAAAAAATACAATCGTGTTTCTGTTAAAATGGCCAAAAATAAGGTTGAGATTTCACGAGCATGCTCTAAGCGAGGCAACGATGTGAAGTTGATGCACATATTGTATAATTTTCCAATGTGAGCCGAAGTACGTATAAGTGATGAAGATTTTTAAAAGGATTATATTCGCGCTGCTTTGTTTGCGCTGGTACAGCTACCGCTGGCGTTTTATACATTCGTAGAAGTCGTAAAGTTGTTTCACATCTCGCTTGTCGTTTAGATTAACGTTCGGCCCTTAGTTGCAGAGACCGTTGATATTTCTCTTGTCGGTAGTTTTGAACGAAGACCAATTCCATAACATAATATACATTTGGTAATGTTCTTACCTACTCCGGTAGGCTTTGCCATGCATAATGCTGTCCATTTTACATCGACAAAATATTGAAATAAATCCGAATACGTTCCATTGATTTTTTGAACTCACGATTTTGGATTTCAAGTTGCATATAAGAGTAGTAATAAAGGTAGAAGGAGAATGTTGGTGAGGATTAGTACACTAAATATGCATTTTAGAGGTTTAATTTTTCGGAGATGACGTTGAGTGATGTTTTTCCTGCAGAATCAATTGAGAAAAGGTTTGGCCATTTGCACTCAGGATTCCTCAAAGCCGCAATTTCCTCTGTGAGCCGGATTTAGCAAAGAACAATGAACCACTGTGGATGGATTTGGAGCGTTTTAGATGTTACCATGTTGAGCCGGCTGTATCCACAAAATGCGGGCGGAAATGACCATGGAGAGGAAGAGAACAGTTGAGTTGGTTCTGTAAAGAGAGAGTATAAAGAAAAAGAAGATGATCAGGCGGTGATGGTGTTGGTTGATGGCAGGGGGAGGGGGGTTAACCCGATCCTACCCGGGCGTTACCGAAACTCTTCGGGCCCTATGGGGTGGTACCCCCCTGACTGCTTGTCCTGAGGGCGGCTTCACCCTTCGCGGCTAGTCGAGTCAGTTGCGAGGGAGCATCTCGTCGTCGTTGAGCACGTTCAGCGGTTCAGTCGCAGTTTGTGGGGTGAGTGTGTCCCACAACAATCATCACCCACCCCTAAGAACGATCTCACCCTCTCACTCCAATCAATGCACTCAATGGGAAACGAGACAATCCCGGTTTTCCTCATTCATCTTGATCAGGCTCTCATCAACCAGTCTTTTACTTTTAGGCTGTATTTATTAGTGCACAAAACTTCAGAGTGGACACATACGAATCCTAGACCTAAAATTACTTTACCAAAGTCTCTAACCTACATCGTCATCTAATATTAATTTAACATTAATGTTTTTTGAATTTTACTTTTTTCCTCAATTTTCTGTTTGAGTCCTATCCTACTTCTAAAACAAAAAGCATTTATTGACTGATTCGAACACTTATCAAAACGTTAAAATACATAATTGTTCAAAGAGTCGTAAAAAAAAACAGAAAATTTAAAAATTGATAAATTAGGAAATTAAGGTTAATACCGACCGGTCCTGGAGCACCCACATTCGAACCCAATCAGATAGGACATATAAGGAAATTTAGCAAGACTGAATAAAAAACTTTTCATCTGCAGGAGATTATCCACCCATTAGTAATCGCGAATGATGGCTCGTCGATGCCAGAAGGTTTGAATGAGGTTCAATCGATTCGGGGCAAGCGATTTTTTAAAACCTATTTTCCATTTAAACCATGTTCTCCCTGTACCCACGATATCTTCGTCCCCTTTCGTTGTGAGAGATAAAGCGCCACCAGAGAGTGAGTTGTGAGAGATAAAGGAGCGAAATGTACGTTTTCGCCATTTCCTACGAAGATAGGACGTATATTCGGACAGTCATCTTTTATGTCTCTTTTGAAGTGACAGCCGTCCATTTTGGCCTCTCGATTGGATTCGCAAGGACAAGCAATGATAATTTTTCCCAAAAAATTCCTCAGACGCAATCCGAATCCGAATGATATTTTTTGATGAGGTATTATTTTTTCACAAACTTATGACACTGACTTCATAGGTTGGTTGTTGGGCTGATTGCCGGTCCCCAAGGTGGAAGTAATTAGGGAAAGAAATGGGTGTTTCGGTTTTTTTTTTTTTTCCTACAATTGGTGTACTACCATTCACTAAATTTGATTGAGAGGATGCCCGAAAAACTTTCGTTTTTCTCATATCTAGTGACCTTAAAGATTACATTTTTCCGTGATCCGGATCAATCTAGAAAAGCAAAGCAAATAAAAAGAATTTCCAGCGGTTTTTAAAAGAAATTTCCAAAGATGTGGTTATTATTTTTTTTTTGTTAGTGACATTTTCACTGAACTCAAAGTACAATTTAATCATTTTTCCCCGGTCCTAATACATTTTTCAGAAAATCATTCGCTGAAAATGCTTCTCAGCGAGAAGCATCATGCTGCATGACTTGAATTCTCAAAATAAGAGTGCAGAGTGGAAATCGTCATGCATTGGAGATCTCTACCGTACAAGGGCCAATCGAGATAAGAGGCCGCGCGTGAGCTGACTCGTGAGATGACTTTGCGTGAGTTTCCCGTCGAAAAAGAAACATCGGAGGAAAATTGCATTTGAGACAAAAGGAACGATAGGGGGTCGGTTTCATGGGATGGTACTGGAGGATTGGGATTGAGTCGTTACGAGCGTAGAAAATTGGTTCTCATCGCTAAAAGAACAGATTTATAAGGAGGAAAAATCACTGGGTCTTGCTCGAGGTCAAAAGAGAAGAAGGTTGTTGTAGGGCCGAGAGCTCGTGGTTTTTGCTCACGACGAGTGCCTTACGAGGGGGGTAAGGGATTGTCTGAGGCCACTTCAAACCCCCGAGATACCATCGGAATAAGCGGAACACCCTGCAGGCTCATTTCTCACACACTGAGAGCAAAAAATCCGGGCGATCGAACGCCGCCTCGAAGAAAAGAGAGATTTATCGCTAGTGTGACCGCCGGATTGAGCCCCCGAGAGAAAACTTCAAGAACATAACCGAGCAAATTGTATTTTTGGGAATCGCTAAACATTCATTTTTGTCAATTTAATTTCCAAATATAACTAAGCCAAAAGTAAATTTGAAACACCGTAGTTAAGTAAGAACCGAATTAAGTGGGAACTCATCTTTAGGACTTCAAACTATCGATAGGCTGTAGTATAATGCGCGATGGCGAAGAAGAAACGTTAAATATGTTCCTTACTCTTCTAAACTAAGGTAAGAGCCGACCTACATTCCGACTGGAGTCAATCTGTGTTGTACACACGTCGATAACGTGCGTATTCGCGCGATTATCGTCCGATGCTCTTTGTCATTCTACACTGCCACCCCTTCGAACTATTTATAGCATCTACAATTTTTCAATCGATTCCCTTGACCTAACCAAACAAACGGGACACCGGCTAGTTATTTTCATCCGCACCGAAGAAACCTCGATGTGACCGATGTTCAACACAAATAGTGTAAGTCAATCATCTGGAATAGTAGAATCAATCTTAGAGAGACAGGTTTTATAAATGTGAAATACCACATTTTTTTGTCTCATTTGGTCCGACATTGTACAGGCATGACAAATTTGGGTCTCCTTAATGGAAATATTTTTGGTTCTAATAGTTTCATCACAATCATCAATTACAATCTTCTCGAATTTTGCATGGGCAATTGTAGATTGAGAAAAGGGAGACTGCTATCATACAAACTGAAATTGAAAGCTACTGTGGGAGTTACCAATTCTTGTTGTATCTGACGTTTTGAATACACTAGTTTGCCTACTTCAGGACCGTATTTGTAATTTGGTTTTCAAAAGGTTTTACGCTGACCGATTTCACCCCCAATATTCCCTCACTTGAGATTTCCGACGTGAAACAACGAAATTAGAGAGGCGAATTTTCACCCAACAGCCTATGTAGGTAGATCTAACCGTCCAAACTGTGAAGGGTTGCGAATGTTCCAGGAGAGTTAAACAAAGTTGATTCCGAGTGTGCTATTACGTAGGACGAGATCTCATTCGCGTTCAATAACTCGCTTTTGTATTTAACTAACTTTCTAACAGCCGCTCTCTCACATCGTTGTGCAACTGGCTCTACATAGTGATTCCAAATGTGAGGGTGAGAATGTGTATGTATTTGAGTCGCCTTCTACTCGCATTGGTGTGGTAATCCGATCACAGACTCACGCCCATTTGGCGGGGATCCAAGTGAACCCTCATCATCCCTTCTTACTATCATCATCTGCATCTAAATGATGTGCCTGCAACTTCCAGCCTAGAAGGAACGTAAATTGTGAAAAGGATCTTGGTATGATGACAATCGACATTGCATGGATACCTAAGTCTAAAGCAACATCTCTGCCATGTCTGTAATTTGACAAGTGGTATTTAACCCACGTAATATAAGATTCTCATTCTTATTCTCTTGGACGATTATCCTTTCGTTGATTTTAAATGTGAAATTATCTCCCCAAGTCTCCTCAAACAGTAAGTTGGCCTTAAGTAAATAAGGTAGAACGCACCCTTTCCTGAAATAGATATGGGTAAGGGGGGGGGGGGGACCATAAAGCCAACGAATAAGTAACGGAGGAAAAGACCCCGTGGTCCGGGGATCCTAGCACTAAAGCCAATGGAGATCCCCCTATACACCATCTAGCTTCCCCAAGAACGGGATAGATCGTAATTTTTCATTAAACCGTCGCGTAACCCTTTCAGAGTTTTCAAGCTACCCCCTTGACGATACAGTTTCCGCCGCAGCACCGTTGCGGCGTCCCCGCTTTTATAAGTTGTGTTTCTTATCGTTCTACACCTACACAAACGTCCTCTGCAGAATTCCCTTCCAAGCGGAAACGATGCTTTGCTCTCTCATGTTATTCAATCAGTCGTTCTAAAACAAATTCCATTCAGGGTAAGACTTCATGCCTAGTTTCGAAGGCCGAGGTGAAAAGGCTCTTCCATCATTTTTTTGAGGTCCCTTGAGTAAATAATAAAGTAAATAAAAAAAAAAAATTAAGAAAAGAAAAACCATAAAGTTACAAAAATAATCTTCAAAATACCAATTTTTACCCCATCACCGTTATGGGCCATCGGTACAAAACCAAAAAATGCGTATTCGCATTCGTGTTCACATTCTTGATTACTAATACGCCCATCATCCAATCTCCTATTAATATATTATGTATCCATATTTTATTGGATAATGATACCCCACTAGGACCTCAAATAAAATAATCAAGAATAAAATTTGTTATTCGTCTTTCACTCCGTCAATGAAGATTTTTCTAAACGCCAAAAACTCAAAATCTTTCATTGAAAAAAAAAAGAAGAAAGTCCTTGGCCTGAGTGGATTGGGCTGTAGTCAATCAGAACAAATGTCGCGTTCCAAGTGGAAGTATAAAAAAGGTCGAACGAATGTTACTGTTTCAACATTGAGAAGTGAAAGCAATATATGAAGGAGTTTCTTATCGACTCGCTGCCTTTATAGTGGGGTGACTTAAAAAAAGCCCAACTCATAGCATGGAGAGCACCCAGAAGCTTCGTACGGCAGAAAGTCGCTCATACAAAGCAATCAATCGCTCGTGATTGTTCGTTAGGATATCGACAAGGATCTTCTGTCACGAACTTACAGCTCTACTTGACATCACTATGGCTATCAGTTTCTAGAAGTAAAACGCAAAGACGACTCATAGAATGTTACTTCGGCGTTTGTCGTGAGGTTGTCAGTAAATAATAGCGATACATTGACTGGAAGTCATACCATTTTAAGTATCTTGCAGTATCTCGGGACTTTTTGAAGGCTTTCGACGCTTATCAAGGGGCTATGAGCTAGCTAATCACTTCGGGGTGAGTTAAGCCCAAACATGTTGTACGGCCTCTAATCCTCATGACCTGAACTGCTTGTTTGGCCGCTGCAATCCCTTTAATCCCTTGCTTTTAATCCAATACCAAACAGTACTCTTAGTGGCCAAAACAGCCTTCCATTGTTTTACTCACTGAGTCAACGTTATTCAAATAGAAAGGGGGAAGAGTTTGAAGCGTATTTGTTCGTGTATCGTTCTTAGTCCAGTTATGTGGGTGCTTATTTTGACTTTCGTATATGAAGTTTAAGAATAAAATTTATTCTGCCGAGTGATAAATGATGGTATTGTCTTACAGAGTAACGGCCAATGTGTTTCAAGTGATATACTAACCACCCGTTTTTGGTTCAATTATGTCAGTGTGTATGATCGTTACGGAATAATTCGTTTGAGTTACAGTTTGAAAAGAGTTCTTATCTGGTATGTACTTTGTATGATGTGTTTGAGAAAAATTCAAGGGCTTAAAGATACATATATGAGCTAGTATGGACTCGTTCTTCTTCCACTCACGAATCTGCTCGTTCTTCTTCCAAGACGAATCTGCTTCTTACAATTCGACCTATTCTCAGATGATACATCGTATCAATTTGATATTTGGGTTTGAGCTGCCTTGCAACTTTGCGAGTCAACCTCATGCCGGATGGTCACGAAACATTGACATTGCTATAGCGTGAATAGCGCGATAGAACAGGAATGATAGGGCGAAAGGAAAACTCGGGAGGGAAAAATACGGAGAACATGGCTCTCAAATATAAGTCGGACCTCGAAGAGGTCTTTATCTCTCGAAGGAGGGCATCGGTGCGGAACATGAGGCATAATCATAAGAATGCGAATATTGTCTCTGCCAGACAGCTCTTGCCATTGCTATTTGCTATTCGTAAAAGTTGCCACAGTAACAGTTTCCTCTCCCCCCTTTTCCAGGTATCTTGATATTCTTTCCACTTCAGCAGTTTATTTCTCTTTATCGTTCCTCATACACTTTTAATGAGATAACATTCAAGTTCAATTTACGGCCTATGGTTATGACAAATGCCCTACCTATATTTTTACCGGATAATATCGCGATAATGTCAAGTCGGAAAACCCACCTAACTTCATATATTCTTATCAATTCCTTCCATTTTCCTCTTTGCTGAGGTGTTTCCCGTCTCGACTTTTATATGAAAGGATTGTTCATCATCTGGAGCTTATGCCGTCAACATGCCGGGCTTGAGACTTCATTTTCCATGCATAAGAATGAGTTTGCCGCAGCCTTTCCCTATCCCCCGTCTGACCAGAAAAGATTATCTTCATATTGGAGTCATTTTATTTACGGATGACAAAACGCTCCAGTACTTTATTGGTTAATTATTAGGAGCCTTAAATACATTGAGCGCATGAGGATAGAAATAAGCGCACACGGTGTTTGAATGTAGTTTTCACATTGCAAAATGTTGTTCCCTTAAATATCGATAATAATTTAGAAACGCCTGGGGCTACACTTCTGATGTGCTTCATGGCGAAGTTGCCCTTTATTATCTTCCTACAGCACATAATGACCGTCCGGAATGACCCTGTTGTGGGCTTTTCTAATCCGACTTTGGAAAAGAGCTAACTGGATACGTCCTGAGTCACTAATGATAACATGGACCCTTGTTGGCCAGCTGTAATGACCTCGAGCAAACGCTCCCTCAGCCCGTCGGATAATCTGGTGTTAGGCAATGAAATTAAAACACTGCAAATTCCTCCATAATGGTTTATTATTACTTGGAGAAAAGTATCGGGAAAATAAACAGTGTCCAGGAGTCATTCCACTCATATTCAGGGTCACCAATTTAGTGGAAAATGATACTTCAGACGCCTGGTTCCCACAGCACGAAAACCCACTTTCAAAATAAATAGGTAGGTACCAATTATTACCCATACTGAACTCCGGTGGTCGCCAATCGTGCCAGGAATCATCTCAATGGATTTACAATTAATTACCCGTTTACAATTTAGTAGAAAATGACACCCCACATGCCTAATTCCCAAAAAGCCCGAAAATTAAGTTTCAACAAACGCATTTTCACCCATACTCATCCCAATTTCGGGTCAATCGGGGTTTCCATGACCAAATAGGGCCAAAGTGGTCCCTGACACCATGTGTCACCAGCGTTAAAATGAATGTAATACTGTCTCAACGTTCTGAGCGTGTTGAGTTCTGTAGATGCTGTGCTTTTTTTCGTATGTTTACATTTCTGAGGTCGATCACTTCGACTTGATGAAAACATTGTGATTCTGCTTATCATCCACATTCCTAAACAAAATGTCCGTCCTCCACTTTTGAAAACATGTTTTCTGATTCGGGGATTCAGGCGTAAGGGAGTATAATTATCGATCAAATCACATTCGCTGAGGAAAGGCGTCCATTTGAGCGAGATCCTCCTGGAATTCATTATTGTGGTATTATTGGGCAACATTTGTTTCTTATTACATTAAAATAGGTTTGTGTACAGTCACTTGATAATAGGTGTATGGAAAAAAAGGCTGTTAGTTCTCACGTTCTACTTTGTGTGAGAAACGATGCACTCATTTTTCCTCCCGTCAGAGGTGTTAAAACCATGAACAACAAAATATCGAGCTAGACCGGGGTTTTCAGTTGAACCCCAACGGAATTGAGTGAGAGCGGTAATTAATATTCTAGTTGCCAAGTGCGTTAGAGCCAGCAGCGGTGGGAATTCAACTCTTGTGAAAAGAACATGAGAAATTGTCCAGTCAACTGGCTAAACCGCGTTCTGCATTTGTTGTACCGTCATCGCTGTTCAAATGGCTTACACGTGGGGTTGTTCGACTTCCGCCGAAAGAACTGGCTTTATACTCTCGGAAACGGTGGCCGAACGAGACGGAGTGAATCCCAGCATTCAGATACGATCTTCACGGCTTCTCTTAAACTGATTGTCCCTGACGAGGGTTTCATGGGAGTCAAACGGGACACCTAGAACGAGAAACTTCCATCTAAAAGTCATTCTGTCAGGAACATCCGACTGACGGTAGGTTTAGGGGGTGCGAGTACAGTTAATTTCACGAGACGGAATTCGTTTACCTTTTTACATTTGGATTTTGAAAGGAATGCTTGTAGAACATGAACGCAAAAAGTTTGATTTTTTTTAATCCTCCTCTATAAGAAAAGATGATCCTTCGCTAAATTCCTAAAACCTCTCAGCTAACGAGAGTTTTTCCAGGTGCAGAGAGGAGTTTTTAGCTCAAAACGTGTGAGATGAGAATGCCCTGTCAGTCAGTGAGAAAGCACATACGACGGTTCGATATAAGAAGATTAGGCCAAGGAAATCGTCTTACACTCCACCCTCTTCTGGAGGCAAGCCCATGGGAAATTCATGAATATTTTACCGTATTAAGGCCATGCTCGCCTATTCCCTCGAAGAAAAGTGAGAACGGCGTCAAAGAGCAAATTTGGTTAAGTCCTTGACATTATGCGAAGGTCCAAGATCGACTATTACCACATAAGGTACGTATATAGTGTTTTCGAGGGTAGAATAAACAGACGGAGGAGCTTATCACCGCGACCTTACGATAGGAACAGATAGGTTTATTGAGTCCTTGACCGAGACGCCCTTAGGCTGGAAGTCGGCGGCCGAGGCGCTTCTAACACTTGTATCGCATGACTTGGACATTCGCGAGTAATGGCATCTCCTTCTCTATCGGCATGTAAAAATCTCGTTATACGAGCTTTCGTATTTTTATAACCCAACTGAATCGTGCTGGGCTACGAAAGTCATCCATACAACTACAAACCCTTCCATTGAATGAAACCTCGTGAACTTGCTGTTTAATTCATGAGAAAGGTATGAAAACAGCGACAAACCCCTGTAATAACGTTTCCTCTCACTCATAAAAATTGAATTCGTGGAAAAAGTATTTTCATGGGATCGTTAAACGAAATAGAACGGAAGTGAATAAGAGCGAAATAAAGAGAAAATAAGGGAACAAGAGAACCGTCGCCATAGCTTAGCTGAAGGTATATTAAGGAATGTATTATTACCAGCAACGAAAGCAACGAATTTCGAGTGCTTCGTTGGCGTGGGGAAATCATTCAATCGCCGATGTAATGGGAAACTTAATGCTTCCCCCTCCAAACAGAGCTTAAGCTCTGCGATTTCCATTTGAGAGAAAGTAGAAATGACAAACCCAGGATGGGAGTTTGTAGAGTTTTCCTGCTGGTATCTATTTATGTATGTACTCGCATCTTTATTTTTCTCACGCAGGTTTTCTCCGGGTTCCCGGTTATTGCGCAAATTTTTTACTCAATTATATAAAGATGTAGATAAACTCATATAATGACAACGATGAGATGGTTACGGTTGAGAGAGAATCAAAAAATAAGTAATATAATGTGTAATCCCATCCGTCGTTAGATGCCCCTTCGCCCTTTCACCTTTCTCATAAATTGAGGTTCCTTTAAGGCAATTATTGGGAGCTGTTTCCTTTCAGTGACTGCCGAGGGTATTGACGTTAGTTGTATCTTTCACCGATGAAGTCAATCAATGGCCAGTGGAGCGTGAATTCTCACTGGTGTGAGAACAGGGCGATAAGACGTATTCGACAGAAAAAGAATTTATGAAATTGCCAGTCGGAATCAATAATAGCTTCGTCGAAGTTTAGAGGAGAATTCCCAAAAGCTTTGTAACTTCCCATTCCTCTCTTCAGCCTTTTATCTTCATTTCGTTCTCTCTGCCTTCCCTTCCAGTTCTGTTTCTTCCGAACAAATGAGTTTTTCGTCTACAATCTTTCCGAGTTTAATTCAAGCAAGGGTGAAAAAAAAAAAACAAACAGATGTAGCTTGGAGTCTTTTTAGAGACAAATCATTCGGGTCATCGAGTACCTACCATGATCATGACTTACTTTAATACTTAGTAATAAAGTCTTATTGCTATTGTTCCCGGGAGGTACGTTTTTGCGGGACTGGTAAATATATCAAAATCATATTGCTATTAAAGTGCAACTCTTCATAACATGAAGACATTTGTGTCGATATGTTTTCGGAAAAAGTTCTCTCTGAAATATTTTTCATATTTTACTAATTTTTTTGACATTCCGTATTTTCTTTTCTTTGAGGAATCAATTTTGAGTTAATATTTTGTCAATTGTTTATTATTGCTTATTATACTTGATTGATTGATAACCTACATCAGAAGTTGCGCGTTCGGGTTTTCACATTCGCAGGGACCAAGTCTTGGCTTTGATTAGAACTGTTTATTGCTTTCAACGCTGTGATTACTTTACGTATTCCTTTCCAAGTAGGAAAGTCCGAATTCTGAATAAGAAACGAGGGTATAATTGGCTTCTTTACGGTAAATGAAAAGAAGCCTCAAAGCATTTGAGGAGGCGTCACAATCGATTCCACCTCAATAATTCATGGGGAGTATAAAATATTATGACTCGTTTCCTCAGCCTGGTGTCTCTAAAATGTCTGAAAGATCGATAATCTAAGATGTGGTGGTAAATGCTCTCACTTTATAAAGGGTGTCCCAAAAATGCCTCCCCTCCTCCTTTCGTGACCCTAAAAATCTTAATGTGGAGCCTTAAAACGTCATGGTCATTCGCTAAGATCTGAACTATGCGCAGTCACACCATTTTTCTTGGTCAAAATCAGACCTAATTTTTTTTAAATTACTGATTCAGATTTTACTCAAGATTATATGATCCGCAGATTTATTTGTATGCGTGCAACCCACTCAAATGTGTCAATCGGGCACAATTGGGCAATTGCAAACTTTGTCGTTTGACCAAAAGGGGGCCGGGCTCAAGAATTGACAATTTTAAAAGGAGGGAAACGTCTTTAATGTCTCTCAATTCTCGTTGTCTTGAGACTATTGACAATGCAAGTTCATTTTGCTTTTTCATGTTTCATGGAAATCGTGAAGCTGCCGGGGTAGGTTATGATACGAGGTACAAAGACCGCATCAGTTTAGTAAAAAAGGTCTCGTAAAACGTTCCACCTCATCGAAATTCCCTTGAAAATCTGATAAAATTCTATTTTACTCGTGTGAGAGTTTCTCGCTGAGTGTCCCTTGTTTAAATATTCACAGACGATAAAGGCCAAAGCACATCCCGCAACCAACTCCAGTGACCGCTCGCGTGTTTAGTTATGGGCCAGCTCGTATTAGGGTTACATGAATTAGTTAACTTCCTCAAGTCATGTGGTTAGTTCTGACATAAATCTCAGTCAC